>JAWRVF010000862.1:0-150680 GCA_036785485.1 Physcomitrellopsis africana
AGTCAAACATGTAAGTGGGGCTGTAACTTGAGAGAAGTTCTTGATGAAGATTTGATAGTAATTGGCAAATCCTAAAAAATATTGTACATCCCTTACTGTTTTTGGAATCTTCCAATCCATGATTATTTGGACTTTCTTAGGATCCATCATGAGGCCATCATTTGAGATGATATATCCTAAAAAGTCAACTTGAGTAGTGTGAAATACACACTTTTCCATCTTGGCATACAATCATGTTTCTCTGAGTTTTTGTAAGACATGACGAACATGTGTTTCGTGCTCTTCTACGTTTTTAGAGTAGATTAAAATGTCGTCTAGGTAGCAGACAACAAAATCATCTAAGAATTCATGAAAAACATCGTTCATGAGATGTTGGAAAGCAGCTGGTGCATTTGTAAGTCCAAAAGGCATAACATTATATTCGAAATGTCCATACCTTGTTCGAAATGCAGTTTTCCATTCATTTCCTTCTTTAATACGAACCAAGTTGTATGCTCCTTGTAGATCTATTTTTGTATAGATCTTAGCTTGATTTAGTTGATCAAGAAGTCCAGAGATTAAAGGTAGTGGATACCTGTTCTTGATAGTGATCTTGTTAAGTCGCCGATAATCCACACACATTCGTAATGATCCATCTTTTTTCTTCACAAATAGAATTGGAGCTCCTGCAGGAAATTTGGAATGGCGTATGAAGTTCTTGGCCAGATTCTCTTCAATATACTCCTTGAGTTCAGCTAACTCATTTTGTGATAAATTATAGATTGGTCCAAAAGGAGGCTGAGATCCCTCTTTGAGATCAATCAAACAATCATATGGGCGATGCTCCGGAAGAATATCAGCATTCTTCTTCTCAAAAACATCTTGATAGTCTCGGTATTGGCTTGGAATGCCACTTGAAGCCTTTCCACTATCAGAAATGGGTATTGCGTAAATAGCAAAAGTTGATCCTTCTTTTGCTGCATGTATAAAAGCTTTTACACCTATAAGTACAAGTTTTATTGTACCACGCTTGTAGCTTATTACTGGATCGGTAGGATGTTTAATAATATCCTGGGAAAAATCAAGTCTACAAGAATTCCAATCTATTTGAGGGTTATATTTTTCTAGCCATGACAAACCTAGAATAACTGGATTAGACGGAGATTTAATTATGTTAAAGGTTACATAGCTATTATGACCATCTATTAATATTTTTATAGAATGGATTTTATGAGTGACATCTCCTGAGGACAATGGGCGACCATTTATGACTTCTACATATACGGGTTTAGGTTTCTGTACTAAAGGTATTTTACGATTCTTAACAAATTGTTCATCTAGAAAACATGCTGAGGCTCTTGAATCTAATAAGGCAAAGGCTCTGTAATTTTTTGGTCCTAAATATACATCTATCATAAAACAAGGAGAGGGTTCTGAGGAGAGAATAGGACCTTTACTGGGAATTGTACAGGGTTCCAGCTGCACGGTCCCTATTGTAGCTGGACAAATTCGTTATCCGATATGTTATCTTCTTTGACAGCCGTACTCTTCATTTTGTAGTTGCGACATTTCTTTGGACAATGTTGAGCAGTGTGCTTAGGTTTTCCACAATATAAACATAATCCTTTTTGACGACGATGAATCTTTTCTTGTTTAGTAAGAGGTTTAAAACGTACCGCATCAATTTGCATGTCTTCTACTTTCGAATGTGCGTTTTGTGAGGATGTTGATGTTGCCATTGAATAATAACGTTGAGGCTCCCTTGTACGACTCTCGGATCAAAACTCAAAAAGTCGATTGTCACACTTCACAGCAAAATCAATTGCTTGACTCAATGTCTGAGGATCGGATAAATTGAGCATTAATTTTTTTACCTCATATTATAATCCGTAGAGAAATTGACTGATGAGTGCAGCATCATCCCACTTGATGTCGGTTGCTAGTTGTCAAAATTGTGAAGCGTATAATGACATTGATCGATTGCCTTGTCGTAGGATGCAAATCTTGTTGGTTGCAACACGAATTGCATCATGTTCTCCATACATCGATCAAAATTCTGCAAAAAATGCCTCCAAATTATCCAATATTGGATCATGTCGTTCAAGAAAAAATGAAAACCACGATAAGGCAGGACTCGAAAGTAACGTTCTAATAAACCTAACTTGAGATCCTTACGTAGGATAACTTTGAGGTTGAAGTTCGATCACCAATTGTACCTGATTGATGAATCCTCGAAACTTAGATCTTGTGCCATCAAACTTCTCAGGCAAACTGATTTTTGGTTCTCTAACGTTTGAACGGTGCTCCATCATCGGTGAGGTAGCATGGTTTGGTATAGATATTGACGTAGCTCCAACCATCTCTAAATCTTCACTTCCTACTAATCTTGATACTCCTTGTGGTGGTAAATTGAGTTGATGCATTGCAAGCATTAGTTCTCTCATTTGCTCTTGCATTTGTGCCATTGCACTCTTCATTTCCGCAAGCTCCGCCATGATAATATAATAGAAAGGAAGATGTCCACTCTTACTTCAAGAAATACGGAACACACACTCAAAAGAAAAAAAATTCTAGAAACAATATCAGTTTAGAAGTGGATACTCTACAACTTCTAATATGCTTATGTCTTATCAAGAGAAAGGAGTAATCCACTCTTAATCAAGAAAAGACAAAGCTTTGATACTATATGTGTACTCTTGTCAATCTGTCAAGGACAATAACTGGATGAAGTCAAATAAACAAGTGAAACCTCTCTCAAAGAAATAAATATAAAGAAGTATATATATTAAAAATAAACTAGAATGGCTAATGCCAAAAGACAAGAAAACTAGAAACTCTTGAACTAGACTGGAAACAAGAAAGGAGTTGACAAGAGTGAAGAAGGCTTCACTCTTGTCTCTATTTATACTATCTACCTAAGAGCTAAGTGGCAACGTTCTATAGGACCTCCAACACGTATCCAATTTAGAAGACACGTGTCCAAATTGCAAGACACGTGTCAAACTTGCAAGGCAAGTTTCCTATATGTTCGCCACGTATTTAGCTTGGTCTTCAAGCTACCAACATGTGCGACATGTGGCTAACTTATTGATCAAGTTTTTAATCCAAAAGTCTACTATGGAAATTTATAAAGTCAAAGCAGCATCTATGAAGTTTTTAGGAAGTTTTTCTAAAGATATTATGGAATTAATCTGCTTTTACCTTCTTTTATCTAGTTCTATTTGATCATATAGGTAACTATGTATATGTCCATGACACCACGTGATGATATTCTTTAGCAGAGATATAGAAAGATCTGTCAAATTTTCCTCCATTAAAAACGATTTCACCGTTTATATAGGTGTTCGGATCTATTATCATACCCAGATCTTTGTGGAAGGAAAATGGAGGTACTGCTCCTGAATCGCAACCAGTCAGCCTTCTTATAATCTTTATTTTTGCAAGAGATCCTTTTTGCTCCAATTACTTTTTTTATAGTATCAAAATCTATTATACTTGATCCAGTAATGACAGTAAGGCAATACTTGTGGCTGTCAGCTGACCCTTCCTTGTAGAAAGCAAGATCAACAACCATTGCCTTAGTTGCCTGTTTTCTACTGTTACCTCTTATTTGTGCAATTACATCTAATCTGCCTTTAGGTACATGTTCGATCCCACGATATGAAGGCCGATACTTCATAAATAAATCCTTGATTGCATCATAGGTACTTATAGTTCTATGTTGTCTCATTGACTTATGACTAACTGTGGGAATAAATGATAACATCTTGTTAAACTATATGTTGCTGCACACACCTCTTGTTATCACAAAAGCTCAAGTGACACATATTATCAACTCTATCCTTTTGCCAGATAAGAAGTACAAGCATGTCGGTAATAAGTATGCAGCGTGAGCTATATTTAATAACATTGAAGAGACTAAGCGCTCTCTCAGAGAACATATGTTATATAATAAATCACATGTAGGTATTCATGAGACTCATCTATCATATAGTCTTTAGAAAGTTGCTCTTACACTATCCGCCAATGTTCTAAAAGCAATAAAAAGTATTAAACATCCTCGGAGTCCTGCTTTGTCACTACTAATAAGAAACCTTCCTATGGATTATGATCGATGGAGTATTCATACATGAGAGATAGTAGAGTATGTTTGGGATAGGATAAAAGCGAGAGTCTGTCTTATCTTGGAGTTACCAAGTTTGGGAGCGTTCTGCAGCGTATGAGGAAGAAAATAATAGTGTTATTGTTCAAGATATATATCCAGTAGCTGGCTTTGAAGGACACAACTCAAACGAGGGATCTAAAGATAGGTTATACTTCCATACAAAAAACTCATACTTTAACTTTAGACCTGATTATATAGCCTTGTACTGCTTAAGAAATGATCATAGTGCTCAGTCATATATGTATCTACGAATATATGGAAAGGAAGATCTGAGGTACAAAGTAGATAGAGAGTGATATCTGCTATGAATTAGCTATGTGGCGGTATTCTATAGGACCTCATACACGTGTCTAATTTGCAAGACACCTGTCAAACTTGCACGACAAGTTTCTCACATGTGCGCCACATACTTGGCTTGTTCCGCAAGCTATCAACATGTGTGATATATGGTTAGCTTGTTCTACAAGCTACCAACATGTGCGCCATGTGGCTACCTTGTTGACCAAGTTTCTAACCTACCAATCACCTGTAGACATGTATAAAGGTGATTTTGCATCTATGAAGTTTCTAGGAAGCTTTTCAATCAGATATTATCAAATCAACTTATTTTACCTACTTCTATTGATCTATTATTATTTAGATAATTTACTGGAATAAATCTTATGTCCGTGACATTATCCCCCCTTCTAAAGACGAGTTCCACGAGGAGCGGTGATTACATGTTGAGAAAGTCCAAAATACGTCGAATTGTGCTTGCCACATACTTTGATCTTTGTTCCCTTCGAAGGTAGTTGATAGGTCCTTTCAGCCATCAATAATGTCCCATACCAGGGCGAGAGGACCACCTTTTTATTTGATCATTGTTGAGGCCTTCATAATTTCCTTCAAAAAAAACAATAGGAATACCATCAGGAATAGTTCCTATCTCTAAAAGCATCACCAAACATCGGGAGTCTCTTCCAAGGTTGTAATATCAAACATGTTGTATTTTGCCATCAATCCGAGAAAGGACATGTCATTCTTAAGGGTCTTCATCTCTATTCTGTCGTCTTGAAGGTTGTGATAGTTGTAATGTCTCATCCGGTAAATCAGCAAATGATGGCTCTTGAGCTGAATTCGTTGGTTGTTGATCCTCCATCTCTTTAGCATAAACAATATCTAATGACAAACAATGATACAAGGTAGGATGAAACCTCTATAGAACCTACCTTGCTTTATAGCAAAGATTTTCTTGAGTATTTATCTTGGTTTTGATGGATGTCGTTGATGAAATGCATTAACTTTTATTGATGCATTTGTTAAATTCTTTGATGGCTTCCATGTGCGTTCACTAATATCGTATCTCTGCCAATGCACAAGATATTCCAATCGATTTCGGCGCCGCCTTGAATCTAAAATCTCTTCAACCTCGAATTCTTTATTGTTGTCCACTTCTACAGGAGGCAGTGGCATTTGTCTTCTTCCTTGTATATCTATTGTCTTGTATGGCTCAAGTAATGACACGTTGTCGGGTAGAAAGAATTCGCCTTGGGAAAACACCGGGTTCCTAGCTGCTACTAGAACTAGCAGGGAACATGAGAGGAAGCCGTGCAAGTATGTTCTATACTTGCACAATATTTCTTCAAGCTTTCAAGTTATACTTGTATTATACTTGTACAAGTCTTGTACAAATATAAAGTATAAATACTTGAATAATACTTATACAAATACTTGTATAAATACTTGTATAAATCCTTGATATAACACTTGTACAAATACTTGTATAAATCCTTGGTATAATACTTGTACAAATACTTGTACAAATATTATGTATAATACTTATAGAATACTTATAGAATACTTATATAAATTCTTGATATAAATACAAGTATATATACTTGTATAAAAGGTATAAGCAAAGTATGTATGTATTCAAGTATACCTCAAAATACAACCGCATATGAGGAATACAAGTTATACAACAAGCTGAAACTAAATAAATCACTAAAAATTCATCCAAAGGTCGAATCAAGCATGCTTATAGCCTATGGAAAGCCAATAATCCATTGTAAAACATATCAAAATTTCACAAATAGATGACTTACCATTTAAAAGTTATGGCTGAAAGAAGTAGGCGCGAAAATTTCCAAGCAAATGCAAAGGCAGCAAAGCTCCTCTTCACTTCAGCCTTTGTTGTGATCACTTCCCTTCTCCAAATTGGACATGCAATAGCTTTTAAGAAAGCTCACTCCATCATCTAGCTTGCTCTAAAATTTCGCATGCATGCCTCTCAAACTCCAGATTTTGTAGCTAGTTGATTCTACTCTTCAAACCCTAGCAACAATTTGCCCTCTTTGACACTTCACGGCTCATAAAATTTTCATCAAAGCTCCAAATGTATTGATTTTTGTTTTTGTAGAAAGCTTACACAAGCTACTACAAGCACCTAAAATATCAAAAGGATTGAAGAGACTGTCCGACTTGGGTGGTTGAACAAAGTCTCTGCCCCTCTTCGTCGGGTGGCAGCAAACCCTTTCCCACTCTCAAGCTCACAACTTTTGCTCTCCAACTCCAAATGCTACAAGAGATGTCTTGATAGAAAGCTAGCACAATCTTCCACACTCTCTATAAATTTCACTAAGAAAGAGTTGAAATCAAACTTGCAGTGGCAGCTCGAAGTTTCTGCCCCTCTTCGTCGGGTGGCAGCAAACCTCACTCTACTAAAACAAGCATAACCTTTTGTTCACAACTCCAATACAAGCAAGTGAGTAGGTTCTAAAATCCTCACAACTCGAAAAACACACCCACCAATTTTCACTACAAACGCTTCTATCTCCTCGGAGCTATCTCTCTCCAAAGTTCACTATTCAAAACTCCTTCCCTCTCGGTCTAGCAAGAGGAGTATATCTCCCTTTCTTTCTATAATAGACTATGAGACGCCCACATGGGCAGCCAAATCCTATTGGATGGGCCTTATTCACCCCATGCTCTCCTTTCTTATCCTTCATAAGGTCCATTCTACGTCAAAAGTCAACAAGAAAGGTAAACAACCTTTACCTTTCTTCTAATTACAAAAGAGTCTATTCTAGGATATAAATAAGGTAGGAACAAAACAAATAGCCATCTTAATTCACTAACTAAGTGGCTATAATAAATCCTCTCCTTATAATATCTTCTAAAATAACCTCTAGCACTCACACATATATTAACAATAGATACAAGATTTTTTTAATATTTTTATACACTGCACGTAAATGCAATATGACACGTGGAATACAGGATGGATCTTCATGGACTCCGGTAGGTGTAATCGATATGCAACTAGATTGATTTGTTCAGAAATAGGAAAAAGTCCAAGCCTACGATAGTCCAACTTATCACAAGAACGAGTAGTCTTGATATTGCAATGAAGTAACTATACCTTGTCCCCCATATTGAATTGTGGTTGTTCCTTACGATACGCATTTGCATTTGTTTTTTATCGTTCTTGAGCTTCTTTTAATTGCACCTTTATTATTGCATGTAGCTCTGAGAAACGATTTGCCAAATCTTTTGCTACTGGATTATCAACTTTTGAAAAGTCAAAAGCATCAAGTCGTGGGTGATAACCATAATTGGCAAAGAAAGGTGTTTGTTGCATAAAAGAATATATCGTATTATTATAAGCAAATTCTATCAATTGCAGAAGAGCTATCCAATCATCTTGTTGGTAGTTGATGGTATACTTTAAATATTGCTCCAAGACTTGGTTCACGCGCTCTGTTTGTCCATCAATTTGAGGATGAAAAGCTGAAGATAACTTTATGTCCACTTTTAAGATCTTGAAAAAGGTTCTTCAAAATCTTGACACAAATTGAATTCCCCTATCCGATATAATATCCTTACATAACCCATGATAGCGATAGATATTATCAATGAAAAGCTTAGCTGTTTCTTCACCTGTGATAGATTTTGTGCGTGGCACAAAATGTGCCATCTTGGTAAATCCATCTACTATCACAAATATAGAGTCATAAGATCTTGAACTTGGAAGATCTGTGATGAAATCCATAGAAACAGAAGACCATGGTTGTTCTGGAATAGGTAATGGCTGAAAAAGCCCAAAAGATCGATGACGAGGAGTCTTTGATCTTGAGCAGATATCACATGATTGTACAAAGTCTTTGACTGCCTTCCACATTTGAGGCCACCAAAAATCTCTTGATATAAGTTCCAAAGTCTTGTTGTATCCAAAATGTCCTGCCGCTGGAAAATCATGACGTGCTTGAAGAACACGTAAACGTGCTTCTCCTTCTGGAACATATAGACATCCTTTGAAATATAGTAGATTGTTCTTGAACTCGAGTTTAGAAGCATCATGAGACTTAGAAGAATTATTCTTGATATCATAAACAAGAGGGTCTGAGGACATACTTGACTAGATTTGCTTGAGAAAAGTTGAATCAATAGTCAATGTTGATTTTATTGCTCGAAGATAAAACTGCTCTGGTTTCAAGAGAACCATTCTTTGTTACTCAAAAGCTACATCTCCTTCTTTTGGTGCAAAATAAGAATGTCTAGAAAGGGCATTGGACAAACCTTGTTGTTTTTCTGGCCGATAAGTGATAATGAATTCGAATCTTGACAAAGACATACTCCAACGAGCTTGATGTCGATTCAACACACGTGCCGACATGAAAGAATCAAGGTTCTTGTGATTCGTATACATGGTGACTGGACTCAAAGCGCCTTCTAAATAATGACGCCATTCTTGAAAAGAATCCACAATTGCAAGAAGTTCTTTGTCGTGGATCTCATAATTGATCTCGGCTCTTGAAAATTTTCTTGAATGAAAAGCTATTGGATGAAGTTTTTCATCTGTTCCCATTTGTGACAAAATCGCACCCAAGGCAAAGTCTGATGCGTCTGTTTCCATAAAAAATACCTTGGAAAAATCTACACAATACAAGATTGGTGCAGAAACAAACAATGTCTTGAAAGCTTCAAATATTGCTTCCGTTTCTTGATTCCATTGGAGTTTGTCTTTACAAGTCAAACGTGTAAGTGGAGCCGCAACATGAGAGAAGTCTTTGATGAAGATCCGATAATAATTGGCGAATCCCAAAAAACATTGAACATCTCTTATCGTCTTTGGAATCTTCTAATTCATGATTGTTTGGACTTTCTTAGGATCCATCATGAGACCATCATTTGAAATGATGTATCCTAAGAAATCAACTTGAGTAGTGTGAAATACACACTTTTCCATCTTAGCATACAATCCCGCATCTCTAAATTTTTGTAATACTTGACAAACATGTATTTCATGTTCTTCTACATTCTTAGAATAGATCAAAATGTCATCTAGGTAGCAGACGACAAAATTGTCTAAGAACTCACGAAAAACATCATTCATGAGATGTTGAAAAGCAGCTGGTGCATTCGTAAGTCCAAAAGGCATGACATTATATTCAAAATGTCCGTACTTGGTTCGAAATGCAGTTTTCCATTCATCTCCTTCTTTGATGCGTACTAGATTGTATGCTCCTCTTAGATCTATTTTTGTATAGATCCTAGCTTGATTCAATTGGTCAAGGAGTCTTGATATTAGAGGTAATGGATATCTATTCTTGATTGTGATCTTGTTGAGTCCTCCATAGTCAACACACATCCGCAATGATCCATCTTTTTTCTTCATAAATAGAATTAGAGCTCCTATTGGAGATTTAGAATAGCGTATGAAATTCTTGGCCAAATTCTCGTCAATATATGCCTTGAGTTCAGCCAATTCATCTTGTGATAAACTGTAGATTGGTCCAAATGGTGGTTGAGTTCCTTCTTTAAGGTCGATTGAACAATCATATGGACGATGCTCCGGAAGAATATCTGCATTCTTTTTCTCAAAAACGTCTTGATAATCTTGATACTGACTTGGAATGCTACTTGAAGTCTTTCCATCGTTGGAAATAGGTGTAGCATAAATGACAAAAGGTGATCCTTCTTCTGCAGCGTGCAAGAAAGCTCTTGCACCTACAAACACAGGTTTAATTCTACTAGACTTATGATTTCTTACTTGATTAACTATATTGTTAGCTATACTTTTAGAAAATTTCAGAGTACGAGAAATCCAATCTATTCAAGGGTTGTGTTTTTCTAACCATGATAGACCTAGAATAACTGGAATATAGAGAGATCAAATTATATTAAAAATTATGCAACTATTATGGCCATTTATTACTACATCTAGAAGAAGTGTTTCATGAGTAACATCTCCAGAAGATAAAGGACGGCCATCTATGACTTCTACGTATACGGATTTAGATTTTTGTACTATCTATATTCTATGGCTTTTAGCAAATTCTTCATCTAAAAAACAAGCCGAGGCTCCCGAATCTACTAAAGCAGAGGCTTTGTAATTATTAGGTCATAAATATACATCTATTATAAAACAAGGAGATGGTTGTGAGGAGAGGATAGGACCTTCATTAGAAATTGTATAAGATCCCAGCCGCATAGTCCTTATTGTGGCTAGACAAACTCGTTTTCTGACATATTATCTTCTTTGACAGTCGTACTCCTCATCTTGTAGTTGCGTCGTTTCTTTGAACAATTTTGAGTAGTGTGTTTAGATTCTCTACAATACAAGCATAATCCTTCTTGACGACGTTGAGTCTTTTTTTGTTCAGTAAGCGGCTTGAAACGTATAGTATCAATTTGCATGTCCTTGACTTTTGAAGGTACAAATTAAGAAGTCATTGGTGCTGCCACTGTATTATAATGTCGCTGAGGTTCCCTTATATGATTTTCAGATCTGAATTCAAAAAGCCGATTATCACACTTCATCGCAAAGTCTATTGCTTGACTCAATGTTTGAGGATCGGATAAGTTCAACATCAATTTCTTCACTTCATATTGTAATCCGTAGAAAAATTGATTGATAAGTGCAGCATCGTCCCACTTGATATCGATTGCTAGTTGTCAAAATTGTAAAGCATATAATGTCACTGATCAATTGCCTTGTCATAGGATATGAAGCTTGTTGGTTGCAACACGAGTTGGATCGTGTTCTCCATACATAGATCAAAATTCTGCTAAGAAAGCTTCCAAATTATCCAATATTGGATCATATCATTTCAAAAAAGATGAAAACCAAGATAAGGCAGAACCTGAAAATAGTGTACCAATAAATCTGACTTGTGATCCTAAAGTTGGAAAACTTTGTGGTTGCAATTCAATCACCAGTTGGACTTGGTTGATGAATCCTTGAAACTTGGATCTTGTGCCATCAAACTTCTCATGTAGACCAATTTTTGGTTCTCTGCTGCTTGGACGATGTTCCAATGTAGGACGAATTATATAACTTAGTGTAGATGTTGAAGCAGCTCCAACCATATCTATATCTTTATTATTTGGTAACCTTGTTGCTCCTTGTGGAGGTACAGTGAGTTAATGCATTGCAAGCATCAATTCCCTCATTTGCTCTTGCATTTGTGCCATTGCACTCTTCATTTCGGCAAGCTTGGCCATGATAACACTTCAAAAAATATCTAAAACCACTTGAGATAAGTATCAGGGAGAACAAAGAAAATACTAGGAATAGTATCAGTTTAGAAGAGGGTAATCTGTAACTTCTAAAGTGCTTGTGTCTTATCAAGAGAAAGGGATAATCCACTCTTAAAACAAGATAAGACAAAGCTATGATATTATAAGTATACTCTTGTCAATCTGTCAAGGACATGAACTAGAAAAAGATGCATAATCTAATGGAATTGTATCAAAGTAAAAATCAAAAAATGGGAATAAGAAAGTATGTATATTCAAAGAAAACTAGAATGGCTATTGCCAAAGATTAGAAACATAAAAACTCTTGAAACTAGACTATAACCAAAAAAGGAGTTGACAAGAGTGAAGAGGGCTTCACTCTTGCCTCTATAAATACTATCTAATTAAGAGCTATATGGCGGTATTCTATAGGACTTCATACACATGTCTAATTTGCAAGACACGTGTCAAACTTACACGACAAGTTTCTCACATATGTGTACGTACTTGGCTTGTTCCGCAAGCTATCAACATGTGTGATATATGATTAGCTTGTTCTACAAGCTACCAACATGTGCGCCATGTGGCTACCTTGTTGACCAAGTTTCTAACCTACCAATCACCTATAGACATGTATAAAGGTGATTTCGCGTCTATAAAGCTTCTAGGAAGCTTCTCTATTAGATATTATCAAATCAACTTATTTTACCTACTTCTATTGGTCTATTATTACTTAGGTAATTTATTGGAATAAATCTTATGTCCGTAACACAACTTTAGTTGTTGTCAATAAGAATGTTAAGTCAAAGTCAATAGCCATTAAAAATAAAAAATAGAAAAGAAAAGAGGGAAGAAATAAGAGGGAGCAAAAGAGAAAAAAAGACTTTAAGAGAGAAGAGAAGAAAAAAAATAAGTAGAGAATAAGAAGAGAATAAAAAAAGAGAATGAAGAAAACAAAAAAAGAATAGGAAGAAAAGGAAAGGAGAGGAAGAAAACAAGAAAAGATTAGGAAGAAAAGCAAAGGAGAAGAAGAAAACAAGAAAAACATAAGAAGAAAATAAGAAAAAAGTAGATTTAGGTGGAATTGAAGAAGAACCAAGAGGATTTGAAAAAGATTTAGTCAAGTTGGAGAAGAACCATTTGATAAAGCAACCAATAGTAATTGATTTATATCTAAGGAAGAGTTTGAGATTTATATTATGGATTAAGGCTCATTTTATTTATTAAGATTTTAAAGATAATTTTGGACCTTTATATTGATTTTTGGTCTTTAAAATGGGGCTTGGATTTTATAATAGATTGAAGTCCTTCATCCAAAATAGGATTTTTAGAAATAAAATTTAAATTTTATTTTTATTTTTATTTTTATTTTTTCAATGGCTTTAAGATTTTTTTTAAAAAAATTCAAATATATTTTTGATTCAAATTACTTTTAAAAAGAACCCTATATTTATTTGAAAGAAATTTTTGCTATCACAATATTATGTTTAATTAATATATATTTATTTGTAATTTAGTTCCATTTTCTAATTTCCATCTTTGATTAGATAAAAGCCATATGGTAAATTTTAATAAAAAGCTAATAATTTTGATAATAATTTTTTGCTTTTATCATGTGAAAAAAATAGTCTTTTGATTTGTAGTGAAGGTTTACTATTTAAAGTATGGATTCTATATACTATTATTAATAACTTTTGAAGAATGAATATTTTCTAATATAGCTCTTTTTTGTCTCACAATGTGATAGCTATTGGATACACCAAATACAAACTATACCATCTAACACTTAGAAACGTCCATAGATATTGTTCAAATATGTATATGATTTATGAAGCTCTTACCTTTTAATGTGGCTATGTATTCCAAATATAAGAATGGCTCTACATGTCACAAATATTTCAACAAGAATATTCTAAGGATATTTTTAAAAGATTATAAAAGCTTCTAAAGATTCCATATAATTCTAGAAGGTTCCAAATAATTTTGAAGATTTTAGAAGATTCTTGGAAACTTTAGATATTTAAGAAGTTGCTTGAGAAGGATTTCAAGGTTGTTTCATATCTAAGCTATATAGAAGTTCTTTGAAAGTTTTCTAATATTTAGTATATATATGAGTCAAGGCTAAGGTAATCTTCAATCTCAACAATACATCTCTTGGAGCTCTAATTCATATTTCTTGATGTTGTATGTATATTCATTTAATTAGACCAAGTTTATGCAAATATCTTCTTGAAATTCTTCATGTTTAATTTTTTATTCTCTCTTTTCTTTGGAGTATCCATTACATCATGCCAAATTTTAGTGCAACTTGGTACATTTTCCTTTATATAACTTTTGCAAAGATCAATTAAAGAAAGAATCATTGATTTCAAGTGATGTTGGACATTATAAAGATAAATAATGAAAATGCATGCACATACTATATAGTTATACAATCATCTATAACAACCTATAATTTGCACCAATTACAAAATAAAGTGTTTCCAAACATAGAAACTACAAATGAATCTACCTCATGGAGCCATTGAATCAATGATATAAAGATTGAATTACAAAAGATTCCTAATATATTCGAGCTGCATCCAAAAAAAACTGTTGATATTGTATTCATGTGTAAATTTGTCTGTAATTCATGTCTAATACAAGTTATAAGAAAATATGCTCATTCTTTCCAAAAATCTACTCTAATCTTTTTCTACAATTCTAGAATATTAAAATGCTAATAACATCACTTATAAACTAGCAGTATTCTTATTCCTCTTGGATCGAAATCAACTCCATTATGTTTTTCCATCTAGTCATAAAGTCATTTACATACTGATGACATTTTGTAGTAATGAATGCATTGCCTGCCATTTCAAAGTTTAGGTTTATATACTAAGGAATTTCAGAGAGTGAAATGCACTTCTTTGAATTTCTTACACCAGCATGAAAACATTGTAACCCACATGTTGCTACACCAGTGAGCTCGTGGATTGGAGCTTCTCGCAGATGACAGCGCACGCAGAGCAGTTTCTCGTTTGATGGAACTCAATCGTGCCAATACAAGACTCAGGCGAATCGTGACACCAAAGGCCATCTCAGGGCCGAAGATCAGGGGGGGAGGATCATGCAAGAATGTTTCTTACGATAGAAGCGCCAACAGCTGGTTTAATAACCTCATTGCCGGCGGACCCCCACCAAGTCGACCATCATCACAAATGGGATCGTCTTTGTGCCGAAGATACAGTGGGGAAGCATCATCTTCCAAAAGAAGATGATCGTGGGTCTCGTAGGCGCAAAAATCGACGAGAGGATACTTTTCAGTCTCTACCATGAGAATCTCGGGGAAGCATATGTGGCAGATGTGGCCTCATACTCAAATTCGAGACGCCGTCATACAGTTGGAGCAGATTGGTTCGTGCGCGTAAGTGGGGTCCCAATCGGACTGGAGGCAACTGAAATAGCAACTTTCTAATAAATATAGTTGGATAAATGTGAGCCCTCAAAATGGCTCACTTGGTTTTTTAAGTATAAAAGTGGTCAAATAGTAGCAATTAGAGCAACAATTGAACTAATTAGTAGCAGTTGGTGGTGGAAACCTTTATTAAATGAGTTATTCAGGCCTTAGAAGCATTTTTCTATTTTTAAGAGCATTTTAAACAGTTTCCAAAATTATTTTTCCTTCCAAGTCAATTTTTCCTTAGCATTTAGTGATTTTAATCATTATATTTAAATGCCAAGGGTGGCTGAAATTAGAATAGAAAATAAAAATAAATAAATAAAAACAAGTGATGAATTAGCGGAGATTAATATTCACCTTTTAGGACACACTAATGTGTCATAAATTTTTCGTAAGGCAAGGCCAAGTTCTCTCCATGGTCAAATTACCGGTAGTCTCCCTTGATCATGGAAGGGAAGTGGTGGTTTTCTATAATTGCAGCTGTAACAAACTCCTGCTCCTATGATTGCAGCTGCAACAATTTTCTAATGATGACAGCTGTAACAAACTCCTGGCAGGTTGGCGTCTCCTTCCGAGTGGGTATTTTCGTTTCTTCCGGCTCTCTACTTTCTCTCTCTCGATCTGTGCCTCCCCTTCCTGGCCCGAGCCCTGCGCAGTCGGTCTTGTTTTTCCCCAGGGTTGTTTCCCGGCCTCTCCGCCTCGATTGTTGTTCTTCCGCTCTCCGCAGGGATCCTGCGAGTTTTTTCTCGCTTCTCTTCCGAACTTCTTCTCCGCTCTCCGGTGGAAGGTTTGCAGTTTTTTCTTTCTGGTCTTCTTTCGGGAGGAACTTTTCTTCAGCTCGGGGGTAGAGGCTCGCGTGGGTTTTGTTTCGGGTCTCTCCGGCCTAGGCTCGGCACTGTTTTTTCCCTCCTCATAGCCTCTTCCAACCTTGGCTCCGCCGGCATTGGGTTTTGGGTTTTTCTTTCTTTTTTCATTTTTCCTTTTTTCTTTTTTTCTGTTTTTTTTTTTCTTGTTGAAGCTTCCTAAAATAAAATAAATTTCAAAATAATAATAATAATTATAAAAATATATATAGGCTTAAGTGATTTTAATTGTCTTATGATGTCACTTGAAATTGTTGAAGGGTCTAATTGCAAGACAGGTTGATTATGGGTGGATCAATGCCAATTTTTTTTTATTGCCAGAGAATTACAGCAGTAACATGCTGATTTTTTTTTACTATAAGACAATGTCCATAGTAAATTGCTGATTTTTACTGTAAGAAAATCACGGCAGAGAATTGCTGAATTATTTTACTACGGAATTTCCAGCAGTAAATTGTAGAATTGTACTGCAGGAGAATTATAGTACTAATTTGCTAGTTTTTACCATAAAAAAATTTTAGCATCAAATTTAATCAACGTTGTGATGTCTAGTCAAGCAATATGGATCAATGCGAATGAGTAAATCTACCGATTGGATGAATTAAACTACAACCGCAATTTTTTATTTATTCAATGATCCTAATTGGAATTGAGAATTAGGAGGGTAGTATTTTTCCTAACCAATAGAAAATTTAATTTACTCTATAATGAGCTTTTATAAAAACATCATTGCAACTTACTAGACTTCCTAATTCTTGAAGAGATTCAGAGAAATAAAAAAAATTGCAATTAAACTTAGTAAACATTTGAAATTCCATACATGCGTCACATGACATGCTAATTTAATATAGCCCATTCAAACTCTTTGAACACCAGCTTCAATGAAATCGACTCCACAGCGTTTACAAAAAATTTGAATATTTTTTGATTGTTTGATCTTATTCACAAGCACGCATTTCACTTTTGATAGGACCAAATATGCGTTCACAGAAAAATTTATCTTTTTCAGGCTTTCGCGATTTATAATGTAAACTATGTGGTATTGTTTTTGCCCTATAACTTCTCCAACATTGGGTCTGTGCAAGAGAATCTAATTGAATTTGAAGATGCTGATATTTCTGTTGATGAATCATAAATTTTAAATCCGGTTTTTTTTATAAGTTTCTTTCAGTTAAGACGGCATGACCCAAAATATCAGGTCAAATTAAAATTATTTTAAAGATATTGGATTGGTTCAATAAAATTTAATAAATTTAGTTTTAAAAAAATACAAAATATAATCAAGTTAGTTCTATTTTTATCAAAAATTATTTTATTCTTTGAAAAATATTTTTAAATATTTTTTTAAAATATCTATTTCGAAAAAATCAGGTAACTTTATTTTTAAGCAAATATAAACCTTTAGCTGTGAAAAATATAAAAATAACAATAAAACTGGTTTGCTTTGAAGCATTTGTGAAATTCAAAGAATTGGCCAACCTTGAAAAATAATCAAAACTATAGTAGAGATATATATAGTCATTCATTGAAACTTTGTAGTTTTAATTAAGTATAGTCCAATTACACCTTTCAATTCATTGGACTCCCTTATTCAAAGGGTATGTAAAGTATACCTACAATAATCAACCTGATTCCTACTATAGTACTGGAATCTAATTTTATGTAAATAAATGAAGACCAATAACTCAATAATAATTTATAAATTTTAGTGCTGTATTTCAAATTTTAGTAGTGGAATGACTCACTATTTGAACAAATAAAATAGTATCATTGAAGGAATTTACTAACATAGAAAATTATCTCTTTATTAATTGTCCCGACTAGCTATCCATACATAAAGAGTTAATAAAGAATGCAGGGATTAAAATGAATAGTGCAGTAGCATCAAATGCAGGAGTGTTTACTTCCACATGTTCATTATATTAATGTTTTGTTTAAAATACTAGAGATTAAAATTAATATTGAATTAAAATTTAACACCTTTTTTATCATGAAATTTTTTAAAATTGAATTTCCTATTCCAAATGTTTCAAACCAAAAATATATAATCCTTTTTTATATTTTCTAAATTGTTGATATCAAATAAACATATTTAAATCCAATCTTTCCAATAGTAAATGCAAATCCAATGAAACTTGTAGAAGAATTAGACATTCTTGTATTTATGAGATCATTTGCTATTTTTTGAAGTTGAAGTTTTTTTTTCTAGATAGACCATATAATCAAGAAAAGAAATTGTTCCACTTCAAAGTAAATACTTCATAACAACGTCATCATATCAAACATGCTTTTCCAAAGGTTTTTTAATGAACAATTTATACAGTGAGCACAATTGGGTTACAAGGAATTTCAAGTGCTAATGACGTAATCTTCAATATAAATGCTTAGATTGAACATGGAGGTCCTGGTTTTTTCAAAAGAGATTGCCAGTTTTACAGTGTTGGTCATGTTGGAGATTTTTGACTAAGTCCTTCATATACTGAAAATGAATTTCAAACCTCCCTCATACTTATAATCAAATGGTTTTAGTTGAGATCTGCACACTCAAGTTGATTCAGACATGATTTCAAGACCTTAAATAAGACAAATAAAACATCTGATTTTGATAAACAATGGAATAAAGATGTTCAACAAAAGAATTTTTCTTTCAAATGCAATAGTCTATTTGATCCCATAGAATGAAGAGCTTTAATTTTTTTAAAAAATTGATGTCTATAAAAGTCACCTTAAGATTCCATGGAAGCTTTCTGAAATCTTTGAATTTTCATTTTTTAGAGGGGTGCTTTTTCTCAATTATATTATAAACTACATGCTTAGTCAAATAAAACCCAAAAACTTGTAAAGGGCTAACTTGGAGGAAAAAACCCATAATTAATTATTGTGAAAAGCCTACAATTGGTCTAATAAAAGAAATTTTCAGAAATCCAAAAGATGCAGAATTTATTCATACAATATCCAAGTAGGACATGTTTCAATATATATTTGGATCTTTTTAGAAATAAACACAGGCTTCACTTAGTAAAAGTAATTTATTGTATTCAATTTTAATGAAAAACTTAAAAGTAAAGGCTTGAAGGATGCAAAACTCTAGGGAATGATGTGGAATAGTCTAACAGTGGTTCCTTTATCAATATTTAGTCCATGTAGATATATGTAAACATATGTTCATGTCTTTGACTTCTTATTCTTTTTCTGTCCAGACTTTTAGTAAGTGCTATTTGGCCTTTCAAACATCCAACTATTTTTTATTTTTCCCATCATTTCAAAGCTTGAATTGCATACTGGATCTGATTAGGTTCAACAGTGAAGTTGAATGTTTCCAATTTCGAGCTGTACCCTAAGTATAAATTTCATAGTGCTTGACTGTCATTAACATTGTTATGGGAAGTTGATTTTAAAAGTGAGAGGGGGGGGAGAGGGGACTGATGCCCATTCTCTTGTAAAACTTCTCATCTCTTGATTGTTACATTTGAGCCAAAGATCTTGGAGAATGAAGGCTCATTCTTCAACCATTTGTTTCCATTCTTCTTTATTATCTTTTTTGATTTTAAGAAAAAGAGGGTTGTAGCCAAACTAACAGTTGAAGGAATTTGAGTGTACCAAATGTATACTTAGTCATCCACACCAGTGATTTTCATCTAAACATCCAAAGTGCATTTAAACTGCAAAAAAAAAGAAAAAAACAGAAGAAGAAAAACTGTAAAAGAAACAGGGGGGATTGTCACATCTTCCAGTATGTTGGTGGCAATCCAGTGGAACATTGCCAGATTGAAAATGGAGCTGGCTGTTGTTTCTGAGTAGAGCAGCATGAAAAGCACCCAAATAATCAAACACACTCGTAAAGGTGATATCCAGGGACCTCCAAGTGCTGTGTTTGCTGGATCCTATGCACTTGCAGAAAATTATCCACACATCACTATTCAAGATTTCCTTGAACCCAAAGGTGCAATTTTTAGGTCTACTGAACAACAGTTGGAGCTAGAGTTTCAAAACTGGATGAGTTGCTCATATGATATAGAGGAATGGAGCAGACTAGAAGTAGAATGGGAACTGCACGTTTTTTAGGATACCTTGGAGATGGAATGACGAGGAATTTCTTGTAGTTCTTGCAAATTCTACCAATTCTCCAAGAAAAAAACCATTACTTATTCTATCTTCTAAAGTTATAACTTTAGAAATCATTTGACGTTGTCGTGTAGCATGATTTTCTATCTAGGAATATATTGAATAGCTAGCTATAGAGAGTTTTTACTTTATACTTATTGACTAGATTCTAATGAGTTATTTGTCCTTAATAAGAATGACAAATACATACAAAAATATAGAAAAAATGAATCATATGAATAAAACCTCTTATCTTTAAGTAGGTTTGTACAGAAGATTTTTTTATGACATATAAAAAATCCTTAAGAACCTTTTAAAAATTCATCTATATACCAAAATTTCATCATGGCTCTATATATCTATCTTTTACACCTCCATGAAGCCTTGGCTCCCAAAAATCCCTTTAGTATACATAAAAAGTCCACATTGCAACAAAATCCCTTCAAAACATATTTTTCTACAAATGATGTTTTTCTTCTTAAACTTTAGAAATTCATATCTTTTGATCTAGCTATTCAATTCTCTTCAAACTTTTAGAAAAAATAGAACTCACCCTTAAGCTTTACCAAAAAAATACTCAACTGTAGATTTGATTCTAATCACCTAATATCTTAGAAACCCTAGCAGGTGCTTAAAACCCTAGTTCATAGATATTCGAGCACTATTTTCCTCATATCTCAAAAACCCAAAATTCTAATGCCATAAAATTTTTATACATAGTTTTGTGACATAACTATACACATTCTTAAAAATTTTGCGCCAAAATCTTATCAAATTGCCAAAGATATAGCTCAAAGCACAACAACTATGTATCACTTACTGCCCTTAAGATTGTAAGCACTCACTTCAACTCCCAATAACTCCTTTATTCCAGCTTAAAATTCATCAAGTTGTACACATAAAGTGTAGCCAAGAAAGTGCTCTCTCCAACTCTAATCGCCAATCCTTGATTGCTCTCTATATGCGCGAGTTATATCCAAAAGAGTGACAGTAGGTCCAAAATTGACGCCTTAACTTTGAGCGCCTATAACTTCTTTATAAAGAGTCCAAATCATATATTACTTGTACCAAAACTATAGCCAAAAATCTAAACCTGATGACCCTAGCCTTTGATGTTCAAATCCTCCTTAAATTTCTATATTATTCTCTAATTTCTTATTTTTTGATTTCTTGATTAGATTAATTTAAAGTAATTTAGATGGAGATAAAAGAAGAAAAGGACCTTTTTCCCTATTTTTCCTAGAAGGACTATGAAAGATACCTTAAATTTCACTATATATGTATCTCTCTCTATATATATACATAAACATCTATGTTTGTTTTCCAATTCAATACTAAATTTTTTTGACATAATTGATTATTTTTATTATTGAATATTTCAATATCTTCATGTACTTGATAAAAAAAAATATATTCAATAGTTTGATTTTTTATTACTTGTTGTTCTTTTAAGAAATCCTAAAAAAGAAATTGACAAATCTGTTATTTTGAATACACATTATCTTATGTTCTATTGTAAGTCTAATTATAAAGTAATTATGTTTAGAAAGTACAACCCATTCAAGGTAAATCCAATTTTTAGCTTGAAATTGTTCAAAACTTTTTTATAGGCTGTATGAAAATGCCATTTGGTTTAAGAGATCTTTGATTTTCTTTAAGACAATATGTACTTCCTGGTATTATTTTTATTTTTAAAATATTTTCTTTTGAAAAAACTTGTTACGTTATTAGTAATACTGGATGTTATTTTTGTGCCTGCACTAATAAAACTATTATTTTATATTAGAGTAGAAGAAAAAAGGAAATTGATCTAAGATAAACTTCTTCAGAAACAAAGAAATAGCTATCTTCTTTTATTATTTTACATTTTCGTCTGATATCTTTGAATTTTTTGAATTTCAGAAATAGTATTTTTCTTACTAATCACATCAGCTTTTATATTACCATATGTTATAGTTCCTGAATTCTTCAATTTTTATATTTAGGATTTTAAAAACAGTAAAAATATCAATTATTTTTCAAAGCACTATTTTCTGGGAATTTCAAGCATAAGTTGCAATAAAAAATTTCCCCCCATGCTTGGATTTTTTAATCTTGAAAGAATAGTTCTTTTAACTTTTGAAAGCATACAAGTACATAAAATACTACTAGAATAAATAAAATTCTAAAATTATCATTATTTAAAACATTACTCTTAATTTTTGAAGAATTTAATTTTTGGTTTACAAGGAAAAGTACATCATCTAATTTATCCCAATTGCAATAAAATAGAAATGAGAGCTTTATGAGGTTCATCAAAATCAGAATTTCTTGCTAATATCCATAAATGTCCTGTTTTACATCAAAAGATGAATATGGTCACACTTCAGAGGATATGATAATGTGTCTTGCCAGTGGCGTGACCTTTGAGAGGCAAAGTTCAGTAGTTCAGTAGTGTAAGAAGGATGGCATTTCCATATTTCATCAAGGGATGCAGAGAAGCAGATAAAATTTGACTTTGGCATACTGCAGTACTTCCATATTGGATTACTGGAGAAGATTGAGTTTTTATGGTCCTCTTGTTGACATTGAATATTGAAGGTATGATGAACACCTTCAAGTTCTATTTGAGAGGAATGGTATGATAATAATGATGTCATTGTTGTACTATAATTTATTCATAGTATGTAAAAAACAAATTAAAATAAATTACAGGTTTGTAGGTTCAATAATGAATAATTGAGTTGATAAGAAATTTCACAGAATGGAATTGGATTTTAGTTGTAGTGAGAAGGATTGGTTTAGAAAGGAATAAGGGATAAGAGGGGGAGGTTCTTTCAAACTTGAGGCAGAAAAGGAATTGGAAAGGAGGGCAGGAGAGAAAAAGCCATCTTGAGGTTTTGAAGAGGAGACTAGTTTATGGCAGAACATGGATTCTGGTTCAGAAGTGTTTTAGGAAGCTGATGTCTTGAGAAGAGATGGATTTTTGAGAGGGTTTGGAAGAAGATAAATGCCAAGTGTGTACAGTTTGAACACAAGAAGATGTTTAGTTTTGTGGCGGTAAAGTTCTAAAACCAAGGGGGTTTTGACCTTGTGGAATGGAGATATGAGGGCTTTCAGCTCTTAGATCTCAACAACCATTTTGAATTTCATCACCAAATCTTTGGATCCTTTGCATATGTAAGTGAATTACATTCTCAAAAGGTTTCAACATTAATGGAGATGTTGATTAATAGGTATTCTTGATGAAGCAGTTAAGGGTGTGAAGAAATGCATTGGATGTTTAAAAATCCACTTTGAATTTTCTCTCCATCAGTACCTCTTTTGGACTTGAAATTTTGCATGGTGGAATTTTAACAAGGTATCCTTCTTATTATGAGAATTTCAAAGATTTTAGTAGTGAATTTGAAAAGATACTAAGCTTGAAAGTTGACTAGGATAGAATGGGTGTGTAATCCTAAAGTTCAAGAGGGTAGAAATTTGACTCAAGTAGTGTTTATGAATTGACCAAGGATTGAATTAGGGCTGAGGTAAAGGTTTGAGAGGTGTGGGTGCTCTAAACCTTATGTATTTGATGTAAGTATTATTATTCACACAATTTATTAACATAATTTTTGGGGTTTCATGATTTGTAATTTATTTGAATAGTCAGTAGCAGCAAGAAGCCTAGTGCTTTCTTGAGGCAAAGTCTCTTTCATTCAATATGGTCCAGTCCATCAAAAGAACACAGTAGTGGCTATGGATAAGTATTGGATAATGAGAGTGAAATCAGCATTCATGGCACACCAGGAGAATGGCAACATCTGATCCCCTGATTTTTAATTGGAAGACATCATTCAAGTGTTCTACACTTATGATTAAATCAATTTCCTGTTGGTTGCTAGTGCAAGAAGGAAAGAATGAAGGGAGTTGCCTGTGATCAACCCAGGAAGCCTCTCTCTAGTTGCATGCTGAGGGATTTACATCAAAATCCATTCCAAACTAGCCTATGAATCCTGAAGTTCCTATCTGGAGTTGAGCATTTAGTCTATGCATTGCCCATAAATAAGAAATCTAAACTAATTTGGATACAAGATGTTTGTGATATGCTTATTTAAACCACATTGTATTCCACAATTTCATATTACATATAAAAAAGAGAAAATTTAATTTTTTGTATAAACAATATGGAGTTTACACTCTACTTCCAACACAAACTGATCCCTACATCTTCAACGGGGCTTCGTTCCTTCGACGTTGGAGTAAGTGTACCTGAACAAGCTGCTCCCGTCAACTAGTCCAATTCTGTTTGCATCATATCCATTTACTTGTGAATTGGGGAGATCATCTCCTACAGTTCAATTACTCTGTTGTTCCTTCCTGCAAAAGTGTCCAAAAAGCCCATTACTAACCTGTTAACTGTATGTATACACCTCTCGGAAGAAGACAACTAACGGTTGCTAGTTGAGGAGCAGCTGCAATATATAGGATGAATGCAAGCAGAGCAAGGAAAAAACATCAAATGAAGTAATTTCAAAATAAATACACTATAAAAAAAAATTTCATTTCTTTAAAAAACTTCCATAACTTGTATACAATTGCTGGTACCAGACCATTCTGAATTGTGCAGCCTCTGTAGGTCTTCAGCGATTTCAGCATCAGCAGCTGCAAGACTTTGTTCACATGCAGCATCGACATCATTGGCCGCTTATATTCAATGCTCCAGGCTTTGATCAAGTGCTCTCTTCAAGCAGTGAACTACTGTTCTACGATGATCATGCTGCAGTTCAAGCATACTCCCGTACAACCAACCACCTTCTACAAGTAGCAGGCCACAATGCAACCGCATGCTCGGAGCATATACAAGTTGCTGCAACCAGTGGGAAGTGAGAATGGAGTCAAAAAATTCACGAAAAAATTCCAACACTATTGTAACTTCATTATGAAACCATCACCTAGCAAACTGTACAGCAGTCGGTTGTCTGTGATATATTCCTTGTAGAAGGTGCAGTCCTTGATCACCTTGTCGCAAACTTTCCACCTTCATAGATATGAACAATATATAGAGGCCCTTGTGTGACGCAAAGGAAAGTTCTAAAGACCTTTGTCCCTCTACATAAGGAAGTGCAAATGATACTGCAGAGTAGTAGATGAAAACCATATCCACCCACACAAAAGCTAAAGAATCACTATTGAAAACATGTGGGAGAAACGTTATACAATGTCCAATATCCGATCCCATGCCTCGGACTTCATGGCTTGGGCAACATGTTGCTCTGAAAGGTGTGCGCATTCCTGGATCCGCAAAACAGTACCAACATCAAACATCAACAAAAAGAGAGGAAACCTCCAAGCCCATGCCACGCCACTTCCAGTGAACCTTGTCACGAAAACAAGAGAGGAGCCCCTCAAAATGTGCACATTAGCAACGGAGAGAACAGACAATCAAGGACTCTCCTTTTAACCAACATATATCACCATGCTTCTGATTGCGTGGCGGAAGGCCCAAACTTAAGCTAATCATATCCTGAACCCGAATCTTCAAATTTCACCCATACCTTTCTTTCAATAATTCTAGTCGGAATGGCCTTTGATGTTGGTTTTTTAGCACTCTTCTGAGTTTCAACAACACCACATCTAGATGAGGTGCAGCACACATCGGAGAAAAGCGTCGACAAAGTGCAGCGAGCAAGATGAAATGAATTCTGGGGAGCACGCAAACCCTTCAAAGAACGAGGGAAGACGGGGAAGTGCGAAAGTGAACAAGCAGAAGACGGAAAGTGAGTTCTACAACAAGAATCGACAAAATCAAAGCAGAATTTGTTGAACGAATGGTGGTGACGTCCACATTGAGGGAGAAGAAGAGAGATGTGCAATTCCGCCTAGTCCGGTACGGCTGGATTTGGCTACATCCCATAACCATCCTAATCGTGTCTATAAGTGATTGGGAGGCCTGATTTGAAGGAGGTGTTGCGCTTCTACGAGTTGCCTGCACCTCTTTGGATGAACGACTGTCTTCGTTGTTGCTGCTTCATCGTGTGTGGAGCTGATCCTGTGATGTGTTTGGAATTGATCTTATACGGTATTTGGATGATGCTATTGCATTCCTACGTTATTTGAGGCATGTGGTTTCTTGGTCTCTGTTATGCTATGTTGAATTTGCTGATTTTCTTTGTTGCTTGATTTTGCTTGACTATTTAGGCAGATCGCAATTTGAATGTACTGTTTGCAGTTGCAAACTTTGGAAATAAGAGGCGATATCATTAGTGCTGTATATTCTTGTACATTATGCTATTTGCAGTATGAATTTAATTCAAATTGTTGAATTTCAATTTAACAACAAGAAAATTACAAGATACATCATCCATACTCTATTTGACTGAATTACTTTTCCTTTAAAATTTGTGTAGTTGCGAAATTCCCTTGTGCGGTCGTGAGAGTTTTATCCTCTGGAGAAAGAGATAGAAGGATAGTAGGCACGGATGCGAATATGAGCGCATTGCAAACCTTCAGAATCATCAGGCATGCACATATCACCTAATCAATACAATAAAACACTGCTCGCAAATTTACTAGTTTATGCAATCATCAATCAATAGTCAGCATTGTTTGAAATGGGTTTGGTTTATTGGTGTATTGGTTTGTATTCGAATGAGATGATACAGTTTAAGGGTTTAAGTGGTAAATTTGCTTTTCATTTTGGAGGGTAATTTATCTTGATGTAGCCTACAAAACAGCTTCAATGTTAGGATTCTTCAATGTTAGGGTTCTTCAATGTTAGGATTGCCAATCCAAACTGCAATATGGGTATTTCTGAATGTCATGAAAATCGGGAATGTATACATGATACGAATTGGCTAATTTGAAGGCACTGAGGTTGACAATTTCTGCAAGAAGCATGAACATTTGAATCACATGAAGAATGTTTCTCTACTGGTTCATGTTTCTTGCAGAAATTTCTCTATTGGTTCATATTTGAATCACATGAAGAATCAAGCAAATTAGACAACTACAACGTTTGACCAACCCTAACAATTGAACTTCAGAGCTGCAAGGAAGCACAGGTTTTGAATATCACACGCAGGTTGTGATTTTGCAATTGACAACTGAATTGTCTTACCCTGTACTCGGGTGTTTTAGAGGTGGTTTCTCTTCAAAGATTTTTTAAAAAAGTGTAGGCTTGTGAAACTCTCTGTACTGGGAAAGACAATCCTTCATCAACTGCTCTACCATCCCTCCAAGGCTTGTTTATTTACTCGACAATGTCACACTTCTTGAGCGTGTTGTGAGAAGCTGTATACATCATGCTATGTTCTACTCAAGTGAGCTAATTGTGAATTATGTATTGACGAGGGAAATTACACTCTCTACTGGTTTATTCATATCTTGGTGGACATTGTCGTTTTGCGTCCTTGATCTTCCTATAAAGCATCATTTTAATACACCAAAATAGGTATTGTTCCCTTGTTTATCTGATAATGCTCCACATTAATGGCTTCTATTATTCTATTGTGAGAAATCTTCTGTGTACTAATGTTATATATTACCGGCATGCAAAGAGCTCATCACAGCTCTTCTGAACAATGGTTCTAGGTCAAACTCTTCGATTAGAACCATAGGTCAGATTTGAAGCAATCTCTAAAGAGAAGGCTGCCATTAGCAGCGGGGGCCACTGAGTAGAGAATTGCTTGAACTAGCTAACAGGGAGAGCAAATCACCAGGAGCTTTAATGGTGAGCCTGGACGTGGCAAATTTGCAATTGTCCGTGCCTCAAACACCCTTGGCACAGGCAGTATCATGCCCCAATATTCTAATCTGATGCCCCCTTCAACTTGGAATTACAAGAAGTGCAAAAAAGATTCCTAGTTCAGATATGAATCAGAATACAAACATATTGAAAATACACTAGAATGAATTTCCACGGTGACTGCATGACTTCTGGGTTCATATCAATAAACTACCGCACAAAGTCTGAAGAAGGTGACATTCAGATCCCTTCTGGCAGCGCCCATTGAGTTTCAACTCGTATTCAATATGTTGTTTCTTTTCTCATCTTGTACAACTCTAACCACCTAATTGCTTGTAGATTTCCAACTTTGTAAAAGTGCATTTATCTGAAGGAGGAGTATGAGATTTGCTCATTCATCAAATATAGTTTTCAAGAGGTGATGCGAAAAATCCATGCTACGGTGCATAGTGAGTTGATTCTTATGGTTTAACCTCTACATCTAGTCACAACAATAGTCAATAAAAATTGCTTGTCTTTGTGATTTCAACCTTCATATTCAATGTTCAATGTATATGGATATTGTACAATTAATGTAAGATCCAAGCTACCACTACATCTTTCATCCAAATGTATTCAAATAAAACAATTCAGCAAACCAAGCAACTCAAGTATTCTTCTCTGCAAGCCTTCGATTGACATCCAAATTTTCATTTTCCTTGTGAAAAAATTCACAGCACAATAAATCAATTTAAATGTAACTCTTTGCTGCACAATTCTCCTCCATCTTGACAAAAATTATCACGAAAGAAAAAGCATCCCCTGTGAGTGAACTGCCCAGTGCTGGGAAACTGCCAGTCCACTACCTCCAGTTCAAGGCGTTTCCCTATCACTACCTCCGCCAGCTCCTCATTTCATACTTTCAAAGAATCCACTCCCACCGCTTCAATGTAAGCAGGCATAACTTCTTGCACTGGCCGCCAACAGTCCGCACCCACAATCTCAATTTGAACAACCAACACTCCAAACATCTCCAACACACACCAGACACACACACACACACGGGTCGCAGACAACCATCTCCACACCAACGGATTCCGTCCCTGCAACATTGTCTTCGTGCCTACAGCTGAGTCCTTTGCCAGCCTAGATATTGTTAGTTTGATGATTTGGGAATTCGACTCCTGAACTCCATTCCCGGATTTCAAACTGAGAATCGCCCACCTAAAACCAACATTGCACCCCAAAACCGGCAAATTATGCATGCACAGTACAGTCTGACTGTTGCAATCTCTGAAACTGCAGATTTTGCCAGATTAAAGTGCTGAAGCATATACATCCGCACCTTTATGAACACCTAGGGACAGAGCTTAGCGAGAAGAAGCAAAATTTCATTGATGCGCTAACGCAACGTTGAGGAGCAAAGCACTGGCAACATTCGAGATCCGGAGCAGACGATTTATTTTAGTGTTCGCAGCGAAGAAGTGCGCAGGTTTGTAATCACATATTGTGGTCACAGTATTTGGGGACGCAAGTTTTCCGAGGCGAGATGGAGACGGTTCTGTCGCCGCTACCAGGCGACGGGGCGACCAATTTGCGATTCTCTGGCTACAACAACCGGCTGCTAGTCTAGTCGTGAAACTCGATGAGCGACTATTCACGTCCGGGTGAAGGTCTTTGTTTCGGAGGAGGGAGAGCTGAAAGGGATCGCGATTTCGTTGGAGTGCAGCAGCTGAGGCTGTACGATGTGGCGTCTTGCACCATGAAGGCGGAGTTCGAGTGCAAGGGGCCTGTGCTGGACGCCTGCTTCCAAGACGACGCTTCAGGGTTCGGTGTGTGCGTAAATAACAGCCTCACTACGAATCGTAACCATGCTAAGCATGACTCTTGCATTGGCAGCCAGATGGTCCGGCCTCTCATCATAGGGTTATGCCTGTTTCAAATGTAGGTCGGAATTTGTGCTCTGCTCACTAGGACTGCTCTGTTCAGCTCTTGTGTGGTATCTGGTGCGTCATGAATGAGTAATTTTGAACTTAAAACCTCGAGCAGGTACGACTTCGATACGGGTTCGGAGACTACCCTGGGTCTGCACGACGGTCCCGTCCGAGCTCTCGAGTACTCACCTGCGACTTGTGAGCCCACACCACCATGCCTTTACCATTCAGCGGAGCACGGATTTTGGCCTTGAAGTGACTAGTTTCTTACGGTATTCTTGAGTGTAGATATTCTCACACTCCCTCTCTCTCTCTCCCTCGCTCTTGCTCTCCATTAGATGTGGGAACATTCTCATGTGGGTCCATTGCAAAGGATGGATGAATGCTCCCTATTTAGGCATATGAATAATCAAGTCATGCAAGAGGTTTATAAAATTTAATAAAAATAAAAGTCAATGTTACTTTCTAGATTATTTTTAACACAATATTCAAGAGATTATTACTGTGAACTTCGTTTAGCCCTAAAATTCCTTAAAACATGACATGTGTTTTTGAAATGTTTTATCAAGTGTTTCCATCATCATACTTGTTGTTTTTTTTATTGTTATTAGTATTATTAGTATTATTAGTATTAGAATTTCAAGTTTCATGCCACTGTATTTCATGCATGACTAAAACTAATTACAAGCCCGAGGATTTCTTGGTGCTCCATTCTAAGCTGTGATGCATTTGTTAAGAAATGAATTATTTCATGTTTTAGGTTAATAGTCCAGTTTATGCTAATGCTTAGAGATGCTATTAGATGAAGCCATCCGGCTAAAACTGCCCAAGGGCAGCAAGAGGAGGGTCCCTAAAATAAGTTTATTTTCCTTATGAAATCTTGTATGTTTTGCCTCTCCCCTTCCATCCTAGCAATTAGGGATCTCCACGGACAATGCAGGCAATCTTGTAGTGGTTGGACTCCACGACAGATACTCCAAGAAATTGTCCCTGGTCCTCTTCTTTGTTCACAGTTGGAAAATTGAATCAATGAAAATGCAATTGCTTCAAGCAAACGCGACGAGCCTCTGCTTGAGAGAGGATATCACGTCCTCTGCAATTTCTCAACCTGCGTGAAACAGCATGCAAGATCAAATCAGCTCAATGAGTGCCCACGATACTCAATCCCCTCATCGAAGAATAGGGGTGCACGAAACGAACCTGCAGTGAGCCGCGATCTGCCCTGTGCCCATTTTTCACGATATTAGGAGTTGCTGCCTTGAACTGGTTACCGCAGATTGAAGCTCAAGTGCCGAGACTCCGAGGTTTTTGTACTTCTGTCCTCGCACGCTGGCTCCGGCTCCGACGATAGTCATCGCCATGGTTGCAATGTTGGCGCCCGTGGCTTGCGTTATTTTGCACGGCGTCCCCGTTGCTTCACAGCCTTCTCAGCTGCAAAGAGAACCCAATTTACATTATGACCTAGACTCACGGCAACGACCCCCACGGCAAACTCGATTGTGGTCTCAGTGCGCGGTATAGAGTTGTGCTCATAGGCCTTGAGATATTGACCCTGAATTCGTGCCAAGAACATTAATGATCGTATTTGTTGTTTTGGCACAAGTATGCAAAGCTTTCACCGAGGAAATTATGAAAGTTTTTTGAGTTTTTTGATGCCATTCATGCATTTTCAAATATCACTTTGTACTCTATGTACTATAATATGGTTGTTTTTGTTGCACACACGGACTAAAAATGCATTTTGATCGCGAACAGAGGCTGACATTGGCAATGTGAGATTTGCCAGTAAAATGATTATTGTGATATTCTAGCCCCCGACGCATGTATGCGGAACCCTGATCTAATGCATTTCTGGTTCGGAGATCACGCAGCCTCGACATCCCCCAAAGTACTATGTAGTATCTCAACCTGCGAGCGCCCCTTGTGCAGTACGAACTTCCATACAACACTGAAATACCTGAAGTGGACCAATGTATCTGAAGTCATTCCACAAACCTCCTGTGAGAACGACGACATTGATGCACCATAGGAATGCCGGACTCCATCTGCATAAGTCCAGAAAAAGAGCACAACATGTCCGACAAGTTTCTACGACTCTCTGGTAACATGGCCAGCTCACCCGAAGCATGACTATCCATCGTTGGTGGCTTACACATGATTCACCCTCAGCTTCGCCGAAACTAGAAAGTGGTCTGCACAAGGTGCAATGATGATGTTGAAACTCATTGCTTTTCAAAGCAAACCCTCGCATCGTGACCCGAAGCTTATAGCCGACAGCCAGAAAGATGTTCTACAAAACATTGACAGTGATGCACGGTCGCAAGCATGCAGCAGCTGCGTCTAGGCTATGAAGCAAGAACAAAAAAAAGGTTGTGGAACACAAAGTGAGTTATGCAGTTTGTCACGACCAGGAAACCCAATTTATACTCAGAAGCACATCTACAGCCATTTACTACCAAGGATCAACGAGGTGTGATAGAAATAAATGAACACAGCTGAAATTTTATCCCCACTCGCCATGAAGTAAGTGGGAGCAGCAAAGCGACGAGAGGAAAGCGCTAGTGCCTCATACTCATCGCGTCCAGAAGCTCCGTGATTTTCGGGACTCCATGCCACCACCAAAGAGAATGATCGACCACCTATGTCGCACTTGCCTACGATCCGGAGGGCCCAGGTTATGCATCCCAGACAACGACCTCTGACGAAAGGTGGCGCACATCATATATCATGGTAAACAGTATGTAGAGTCGCAGAAAGCTAACACGTCAAACTCCAACAATAAGCTTCCTCTGAGCGAATCATTATCACGTGTGAAATTGAAGCCCAGTAATAAGGTGACTTTGCCGATTGAAAGTTGAAGCGCAACGCCAGAAGCGGAGGAATAATACTGGCACGATCAATGCCGCAATCGGGGTCGTAATCATTGTTGCTAGTAGACATTCTCTGTTTTTTTTTTCCCTCCTTCTTTAGGGGTGGGTAGGGGATTGTGGGTCTGCAATCGGGGAAAATGACGGCACTTACTTGTGTGCCCGTTCCATGTGAAATGGTTTGGCCAGATAATGACCATGTATAAGGAACAGTTACTCATGTGGGTAGCGCTGGAGCATCAAGGCGCATCTTCTCTTCTTCCAATCGAGCTAGTCTCCTCCAATGTTTCCACCAAGGTATTTGCCAAATCGCTCCCTCAAAGAAAATTTTGGAGGCCCTCAAGCATCAATACCTAGGAACTTGCCAAATCGTTCATGCACAGAGAAAGGAGGTTCGCTTATATTACAGCATATGAAATGTACACGGCTCTTCCGATTTCAACTGCGCTCTCTTCCTTCTCGAATATCATCACAACCGCTCGATGATGCAGTGTTCATCTTTATGTGCAGAGACAGCGCTCGCATGCCTTGTTTGGATGCTCCGTTCAAATATCATTATGGTTACATAAGAGAGCGACTTACAATATTTACGATCATGGAGTTCAATCTATTGAAGGAATATTCGGGAGGCACAGATTTCAGGTCCAAAGTTTCAGAACACTCGAGCGTACTCACAGGATGCCTTGCAACAAAACTCGCAACCGGGGCTGTGGAAAAGAACTCAGTTCCAGTGCAATGCTTGGATAGTACTCCCTTTTCTGCTCCATGAAAATGGTAAGCCACATGGAATTCGGTGTCGAGTTCATTCAACCTTCTTTTTCCGATTGACTTGGAGGGCAAACCGACAGGCTGACAGGAGAGTGCAATCATTTTGGCATTGTGGAATCTGAGCATGTCTGAGCATGACCTGTTTAATTGTAATAGTGTTCACAGCCATTTCACTTGTTCGTTGGTAACAGCAGGTCATCGCGATTTTCTGAATTGTATGGTGAGTCTCAAGAAAAAGATGGCATCTCCGACGGAATGGTGGAGATGATTAACTGCGACCGAAACATGATTAAATTAGATTCCTCAGCGAGCTCAAACTTGTGATGTTGGTGCCAGAGAAATCGCTTCCGAACTGCTTAGGTGGACCACGGAAGTCACCGGCGACGGTTTTTACAGTAGACTGCTTCTGGGCAATGCGGTTTGCTCTTGCGCTGTGGTGCTATGCACCTCGTGTTGTGGGCATCAGAGGCAGCGCACAGAATGACGGTGAGGTGCATGACGCCGGTTCATGTTTGGGAGGTCAGGGGAATAGTGCCTGCCCATCAACGTGCAGTGGGTAATGAGCAGTTTGCATGCAACGTTGTCAAGCGACGCGGTGATCCTGCGTTCCTGCAAAACGCCACGCACAAGAAGCCTCTGTCACGTAAGCGAAATGTTCGTAGAGCGATTTTCCCTGTTGAAATTTGGGCAAATTTAGTATTGATTGTTTAACTTTAGTATTATTTATGAAAGATATCTTTTTTGAAAAAGACAAGCTGCATAATCTCTGAGATTCATTGTCCCATAGATGGAAGCTAAGATGTGAGCGGTGAGCGATAAGCAGTGAATTCTAAACCCTAAATCCTAAATCTCAAATCCCAAACTCAAAATCCTATCCCTTAGAGCCTATAACCATTATTTATTACTCACACATTATTGCTCACCTCTCATCGGTTACATGTTACTGCTCTCATCTTACCACTCCTCTTGTCCCATACACAAAATCAAGAACCATTTTGGAGAGCCTATAAAGTTTCAAAAGTAATTCTTGTTCCATTGACAATATTTATATTAAAGATCATGGTTTACACATAAGAAGCCTTTAGGAATTTTGGGTTGTTGGTTGGTCATGTATAGATTTTAGCTATTTTTTTTTGGCTATTGTAGATATGAAGTGGTACCACATCTATAAAATAAAATAAAAAAAGGGACATATTTTAACAATTTTTTTAAAAAAATCTTGGTCATGTACAAAATATAGATTGAAACCTATTTTTAAACTATTTGATACATAAAGTACCATCTATAATGAAAATAGATATTAATCATGCTTTTTTAATATCACCACATGTACATAAATGATAGATTTGACCATTTTTTATACGCTTTTTATCATCAATGGTTGCACATTACATTGTGTGGCCTAATTTTTTCAAGTTTATTTATTAGATATGAAAATCAAATGTTCATTTATTATAAGTATTTATTATAATTTGTGATATGCAAGTATTTATTAAAATAATCATGATGAATAAAATTTGAACTCTATGACCCTCAATTATATATGAGAATATAACTGGAAAACATAAATGCAAAATCTAGGCTTATGATAGTTAGGCCAATAAACTTCAATTGCAAACAGTGGAGATGGTACACCCATTAATTAATAGTGCATCCCTTCACCTCCCATAATCCCATATTAATGGCATAATAACCAGTACAAGATATCCCAAGTGATAATTTCTATGCTTTTGTTTTAAATTTCTAAAATTTTAGATTCATCTTATCATCTAAATCCCAAAAAACATAAAAGGGAAAAAAACATAATTTGTTAAATATTCATAGATAATCACTCGTTTATTAATTCAAAGATTTTCCATTCAATATTGAAATTTTTTGCAAACTACCAATTTTGCAAACTACTAATTATAGTAAGTAGATGGATAATTTGACAATTTGAAGAAAGATTGTAGTTTAACAAAATAACTAAGAATAAAAATTTGAAGATCTAAATTAGGATTGTAGGGTCCCAAATGACCAAGATGTTGAAGGTGATGTTTAAGAGTTAATGTTTAAAGTTAATTTTGCAATGTATATGGAAATCTGTTTGGCTCAAAAAGAAATTTAAGAAATTTAAGAAATTAATGAAGAACAAAACATGAAACTTTGCTCTGCGGTATCGGGGGTGGTCGTCGAGGATTCGAGTCAGGGTTTGTTTCGTCACATTTGCCTCAATTCCTAGTCTCAGCAAGCAACTTCTCTCTGACGAGTCTTTCTCATGAGTGGGACGTGAGTTGCTGGACATTGATGCCAGTGGACATTCTGGACGTAGGTATGGATGAGTTTTCTGGTCCGATACACATCGATGTCGGTTTAGGGTTGCTGGTCCGATACGGTGATGAGCACTTGTGTTCTGAGAGTAGCGTGGAGAGATCATCTTCTGGGGGTTTGGGGCCTTGTTCTCCTGGGATCGGGCTCTCATTGTTGGATGCCCATAGAATCGGGTCGTGGAGGAGAATGGGTGACGCAGATGGGAATTCGGAAGAGCAGATACGAGGCGTGGAAGAGCAGTGGAAGAGGAGATACGAGGAGTAGAACAGCGCATACGAGGAGTGGAGGATCAGATACAGGGAGTGGAAGAGCAGATTAAAAAATGCTCTGACGATGACGAGAGAAAGCAACTTCGAGATGAGAAAGCGCAACTTCGGAGCAAGGAAGCGCGTCTTCTGGGAGAGAAAGCGCAACTCCGAGATGAGAAAGCGCGTTTTGGGGGCAAGGAAGCGCAACTCAGGGAGCAAATCCTGCAAGGACGAGGTCACTCCTATCACTCATCATCATCACACCCACCTCCTCATCATCTTTGTCTGTCAATGTTCGCGGGGGCTGTTGGGATTCTTGGGCGAGGGTTAATGTCATGATCATGGAATTAGGGTTGGCATAGGATTGGATAGGTTACTTCACTGGCCTCGGTTGTTCCATAGCCGGTTCTATGTTGCTGAACCAGGTGGTCTGAGTAGTGTTCACTCTTTTGTTGTGGGTCATTTGGGAGCGATCTGTCTCTAGGGTTGTCCTAGGACCCGCTGGGATCTTCTTGGGTTTGGTGATGTGTGTGAAGGTGCGTGTATGAGCGAGCATCGGGTTAAGTCATATAGTTATGTTTGCCTCTGTATCAAGAAAAGTATCTGTTTTCCCAGTGTATCAAACGTACGGCTTCCTCGACAAACACAATCGCAACCATTGCAAGTATAGTACTTGGTGTGTTTGGATTTTTATTTTAATTACTGGATTGCACGTGCAGATAAATGCACGGAGTTTGATTTGTTACGCCAGGACTTGTCGTCGTGGGACTCAGGGAGTTGTTCCAAGACACCAAGCACCACGCAAAAGGAGCGGATGTACACGCCTGTGAAAGTGGAGTATTGGGATGTGGTGAAAGACATTGAAGACTATGTTAACAAGGCAGATAAGTTGAAGCGTATATATCAGAAAGTGGATAACCCCGCAATCACCAGAGGGAAGCGAAATTTGAAGACCATCGCCGTTTCTGTCGTGGCCAACACATGCGATTTTGTTAGTAAGAAGCAATAAGGTTCCTTGGTAATATACGTAAAGGAAACCAACCTTGAAGTGCCACCAGAACCCTTAGCAGAGGGAGGAAACTCGAAGAACCCAGACGGATCAAAGACTGAGTACAGATACGTTCAAAAATGTTTCTTTTAAGCCAAACCTCCTCGTGTGGATATGCTAGTTCAATCCAACGGCAAGGACGTTGCTGTTTTTGAGCTCAAGAATGGAGGTCTCGGATGTCCCGTGCCAATCTATAAACTTTGGGCGAGATGCTCATGCCGGACAGGTTCAGTATGGCCAGATCTCATTTGCTTTCTGGTTAATTCCCGTCTTCACGATTTGTCAAGAATGTTCAGTTGTCAAGCCTGCTGACATGGAGGCTGCATTGATTCAGGGATCGACCTTAACTGCTGGTGCAATTCTGACATCCCGAAAGGACATGCCAGGAGTATTCTTAATTGCATTCTTCAGGTGTATGAATACATGGTTTTGTAAGCTGTTCATTAACCCTTGTCTTCCTCGGGGTTGTTCGGGTGGGGCTATCTCAGCTTAGAGCTAGTCCTTCCTAACAAAACATCGTTTTGCCTGGGCAGCTTTTTGGTGCCTGAACCTGGTTTTATTCTTCACGCAGGTTTAGCTAGTCTTGGCTTTTGTCCACACTTCTTTGTTGTTCCATCATGCTTTTTGTGTGATTTTTAGCGCGTCCCATGGTTTACGTTCAGGGATCGAAAGGCCCGACAGGCACCCCATTTTTTCTCCCACTTTTGGCTTCCGGTGGATTTCCTGGTTTTTAGTACTGAAGTTGTGAGGACTTCTCGCAAGATATTAAGAAAGCAGATGTTTTGGAGGTTCGAAGTGCTCAGTTATTTCAAATCCTGGTACTCACAGGAATGTGTCTTAAATCGGATTGGTCCTCAGATGAGAAGCTGATGAGTACAGTGTGAGGTGTTCCTCATTCTACCTCCTTTCCCGTTGAGTTGCAGGGCTAAGGTTGGGTATGGCGTACTCACCGATATCCAGAACTGGTATCTCTTCAAAAGAGATCATACCGGCTGCCTCTAATATCGGTGGGTTTCAAGTGGGATGACCGGCAGCCACCTTTACCTGCTGCAATTGCTTATTTGGTCAACTCTTCTGTCGATGCCCTTGATGAGTTTGATGTTTCACCCGGGAAGGGTGAGCATCCCTGGAGCTGGGAGGCTACCCCTTGCACTAGTCCCAGTGGCGGCTCTACGGATGGTGAATTCAAGGATAGTACCTACTAATCGAATGAGCTCAAAATCGACGGTTGCGAAACGTCTCCAGCTAGGTAATCTGTCTAGCCAGCTGCCTGTCTAGTCAGAAGGAGCTTTGGCATGTTTTCTTTGGATACATAGAAGAGAACAAACGGTAGAATGGTGGCAAGTGCATGTACAGGACTCGAGGGACATGCTCAAATACGAGGCAGAAGCAATTGCAGGAGATTCCTGCATCGGACCTGCATCTGGACGACCGCCCCATCAGCAGTGTGGAATGGAGCGGCTGCGTGGTTGGTGGCACTTTGAATGGTCGCCGTGTTGCAGTGAAGCTAGCTCCCCGCAAGTCGAAACGTGCAGAGGTGAACTGGAGTTGTCTCGTGGAAGTGTTGCATGCCCATCTAAAATTTCACTATGACTTGGTCTAATCCGGAGCTGACATGGAGTGGTCCTGTCAGCGATTGCTTCTTATAGCAGTCAGTGTTTGTTAGATGCAACCTGGGGCATTTTTGTGTTGAAATGCATGGTGCAGTTTGCGACACCTTGCCGGCTTCTGATCTTGTTCTGTACATACCGTCTTGTACAGGCTCTCCTGAACGAGGTGGACGCCTACCTAAAGCTACAGGAGCATTGGGGGATTTTCGTGCCCCCATTAGTAGGATACGGAACCACAGCGGATGGCCGGGTTGTTTTCATAGCAACAGAGTTGATCGATGGTAGTCCACTCCGACCTGGTAAGGAATAAGCTCTTGAAACTAGCAAATGGGGAGTGTGGTTGTCTTCCTCCTTTCCCGAGGGCTGCTTGCAGCTTAGTTATGGTGCGGGAATAGTATCTCTGGCGCTTTACAATCACCAGGCGGAGTAGACATTTGTTTACTTTTCAATGTATTGTTTTCAGTTCACAGGAACAGTGACCGAGGAGGTGGCCACTGCGGCACTTGAGGCGCTTGGTGCAGTCCATGCGTGTAAGCTGCTTCATGGGGATGTTGAGGCACGGAATATTACGGTTGTGCGGGGTGCACAGCCTTCTGTCCGCCTTGTTGATTTCGGCTTTGCGCAGTGCAGCAGAAATAGGAGCTCGCAGAAGGCAGAGCTCAGGCAGTTGCAGCGTCTCTTGCAAGACATGATAGGAGTTGGGATGGGAAAAGAGCCTGATGGTGTAAGATATCATCATAAGCAGCTTTGTTTAGTATAGTATAACCACCTTTTCAAGCAACTCCGATGAGAGAGACTCATCGTTGTCTGCCAGCCAGAATGCCAATCTGCATGGTGTGTACCAATCTGCATGGTGCCAAGTCCATACTTTATTGAACAGATTCTGATGGGCAGAATGAGAAGAGTATAAGAACGTACATTTGCCCCATAGGCCACGGAAAGACTCCCGCTATGTCTACGACACGCTGAATTCACCTCACAGAATGAGGCAGGTATTGGAACTTTTGTTGCTCACATGTGAGCTGCATGTTGTAGGCAGCTGCCATAATCTAATGTGCAGCGAAATTTGCCACTCCTGGCAAGTGCTGCTGCGTGATACTTTGCCACTTATAAGTCACTGCACAAAGTTCGTGGCAATAAGTATCTGGTGTAACCAAATTTCCACGCTTGGACCTTCATTCGTTGGAATTGTGAAATTACAATAATTTGAGTGAAATTTCCAGTAATTATAGTAATTTAAGGAATGAAATGTTTATTCAAAGAATCTGTAATGCTATATTACAAATATATAGATATTCTAAATAATTAATACCAAGGTAGAAATCTTACTTTTAGGAAATAAACTCTGATTTATGCTTTTGGCTATATTTTGGATACTATCAGCACGGAAATTATGAGGATGCTTTGAAATGGATCCGAGAATCAAAGAGGCTAAAACAAGAGCATTCAGGAGTGCTATTTGATGGAGGCTGTGCAACAAAGAAGGACCGTTCCGAAGTTGACAACTTCTGTTGCGATTATGATTACCTCCGTTGCGAAATTGATCTGATGGAGAAGCTTCAAATGCCTGACGAAGCAGAAATTGCACGGAAGAGTACTCAATACCAAACATCATCATCTGTAAGGTCTAATGTGCATACATATTGTCGTATATTCAAGTAGACTTAGATATTTCATTTGTACGCATGTTTCTTGGCCATGTCTAACAATGGATGAAGGTTTATAATCTGAAGTGCAAAGGATACAAAGTTTTGTTTGAATACGAAAGTAGGACCATTAAAACTAGTGAACATGAGAATGGATGACAGTTGGAAGGTGTGAATCTACTTACACTTTCAAAACCTACTCGGACATAGCTTTGAAAACTCATAATTTTTTCGTACGATATGACCCAAATAGTACATATTTTGGTGTGCTGAAATCCCTTTGAAACTATCAGTGAGAGTTAGTGATCCCTTTGAAACTAATGACAAGTTGAAGATCCTCAATAAGTCGTATTTTTTATGATAGATATCATATTCAGCATGTTAATTATACTCATGCGAATGGGTGCTTCTACCTTACAGGAAAGTAGAGTTGGCATCTCTGACTTGTGGTTGTATTTTGGAAGTTGCGACGTTTGATGTGTCAGTGGTAAGGTAAGTTGTTTAGGATGAAGCTCCATTTTCAAGTTCCCAACGGTAGCTTCAGATGGCATTTAGGGTTTAGGGTGTGGGGTTCAGAATATTTGCACAGGGTTTCATTTTGCCTCAAATGATTCAAATAATAAGGAAACTAGTCTTTGCAAAATCGTTCGTATATATCATTAAAGATACACTAAATTTGGATAAGTCACATCGAACTTATGACAGCGAAGCTTATGACTGGCTAATGGTGTGGAATGATTGTCAAATACTGTTAATAAACATTATTATACAATCCTAACAGTATTTGACAATCACAGGCGAAGCTTATGACTGACTACCGTGCCTTTTGCCAACCTCTACGAGTGCATGACACATCAATACAAGAAAGCTTTGGAGTTATGGATTGAGCTGTTGGGCTGGAATATGAAGAATGGGCGTTATTTGAACGAGTCGACAAAAATGAAGTTGTATGAGTTGCTACCTTCTATCTGTGTGCTGACTCAAATTATCCCCATGATTTTGACTTGAAGAGTAAGGTTGTCAAAATTGCTGGCAAATGCTTGAAGCTAGATGATCATCGGGACATTGTATCCATTATAATGCAGCAATTAATTGCGAAGCATATGCTTTATGAGCATTATGAAGGCGCAGAGAAGTCCATTCAACAAGTGAAGCAGTCAATAGACCCTGAATTCCCAGGACCTGAGGATAAAATGTCACGTTTTTACTACCAGTTTGTGTTGCTGGAAGAGATGTGTTTGGATGACCTTCTAAGGCCATATCATGAGAGGAAACAAGTCCTGTTAGACTACTGGGCAAGTCTCGGCAACAAGATCTCGAGAGATCAACTCCCAGTTGAAGTGCAGTCCAAGTTACTCCAGTTAGAACGTGAAGAAACAGGGTCCCGGAATCCTGGAACCGGATCTCGCAACATCAGCGACGATTTTATCATCCTCGCTAACTGAACTGAGACTGAAGAGCGTTGAGTACGACAAGAATGCAGAGTAAGGGCTCTTCATTACTTATACCTCCGTCTGAGTCGGTAGGCAGAGATTTTAACACAGCTAATATTTGTCTTGAAAACATTAAATTGTGTTTGATTATGTTCAAAGTGGAACGAAAGAAGAGTCATGTTGTGGAAAGAGGTAAGAGTAGCTACATTAATGGTGGAAACTTCAGTGGTACACGCGCAGAAGCAATACGCTTGAGGAGCGCGCTGCCAGAGTGCTAGCTGCTGGTGAAGCTCCTTCACTTCGAAAGTTGAAAGAGGTGAGCAGCACTTCCTTGACCATTTTGAGAATACTTGAGTACAAACTGGTTAGCTTTAGAAAGTTGACACCTATGATTGTCAAATACTGTGCAAGGAAATTTGGCTGATTCTGGTAGACATGTTCAAGGATGGTATTGGCTGATTCACGCTGGCATTCTCTTTGTGGAAGCCTCAGAAGGTCCACAGAAACACATGCAGTAACTGAACCTCATATTAGCTTGGAATTTTTCAATACCAGCAGCCGTCATTTTCTTGGCATTCTAATGGCATTCTGATTATGTTCTGGTGACACGTGGAAAATTAATTCACTAAAAAATCTGGCTATGATATCAGCAGTTACATTCACGATTCTTTCAATTTAGATTTTCGCTCACAGAAAATAGTCCTTCCATCCAGTTTATCGAATTTGACAGGGCTCTCCATATGTGAATGAGAAATTTTCTATTGCTTGGAATCATCACCTGCTTTCAATGTGATTTTCATCAGTTTCAAACCTCAGCGACTTTGACGACCGGAATTCTCCCTCCTTAAGCTTTAACTCACAAAACAAACAGTAAACTACTAAACTATATATTTTTTACCGTTGAATATGGAGTTGCGGTGGAACATTCACTTCATCACAGGAATGGCTAGGTTGCAAATTGATAAACGGACACTAGAAGAAAAAGGGCGGTTTAATGATACCCCGTCATTTGAAAGCCATTCGAGGTGTCATTAAACCACCCGTTTTCTACTAGTGGGAAGGGTCACCTGGGTCATGAGAAGGAAACTTAGATTGTTTCATTTTCGCTGGAATGATTTTTCATTCATTTGCGTTGGAAAAGAGAAGAAAAAATGGGGGTCGACTAGGACATCGTCTCGAACACTAAAATGAAAAATGTGTCATGTCCGAATTCTAAAATGTGCACAACCATACACAACCATCCTCAAGATTGAAGGGCGCAGTCAATGCATACGGTTCTCGAAATATCAATACCACTGTTAGCTTTCACAGAGTAAATATTGCAATTAAATGAGGTATCAGCACACAAGTTTTTCACTATAACGACTACTCCAAGCAAGGAAAATCAATCAACTGCTCTGAAATTGAAAGATTTTATTGGAGTGAAAGATGTGCATTTCAAAGCCAAGGCGGTGAACATTTACAAGTGTACTCCTACACAGAGATCCACTCAATTCCAAACACTGGTTGGATGGTTGTTTTCGAACCTAAAGATTTTGTTAACTTCTCTAGTAATGGTGATGATACAGAGTCGACTTCAAGAGAGGAGCGGATGGACGTGCAACAGGTGCACACACCTCTGCAACCTTGAAATCACACTCCAACACTGGAGTGGGTGCCTCAACATTAAACCTCTTCCTAGGAGCATATTCTAACTCATCATGGCTAATCAGTATAAGTGACATGATTATTATGACAGGTATAATCATTATTTTTACTACTTTTACAACGTTACGATGCGCATAAGCATCCAAGCACGTCGAGAAGTGAGGCTTGGAGGAGCGAACGGATGCAGAAACTACCACGCCACCGGCAGAAGTTGGTGGCCGTGACAGTGATGGATTTCCCGCCCCCGCAGCACCATTCCGTGCCACTTGTGACACAGGTGAGCTGGTAGCACGCTCCACAAGCCCAGCCTCCAATCTCTCTCCAATCTCTCTCGAATCTCTCTCTCGAATTTCTCTCAAAACTCTCTCAAATCTCTCTCGAATCTCTCTGGATCTCTCTCGAATTTCTCTTGAATCTCTCTCGAATCTCCCTCGAGTCTCTCTTGGTGTTGCATATATAAGCCATTGAAACCATTCCAAATCTTTCAAACCTGCTAACGTAGTAGTTTGGTGCCCAACCATTGAGACCACTGCTAATCGAATCTGGGACAGGGAAAACGGGACTTAAAGACATTCGAAGACCTGCACAGATGTTCCTTTCTCGCCATATGCCGCTGTTGCACGATAATTTCGTAATTTTTGTAAGCATGAGTGCACAACAACAACTTCCGAACTTGGGAAGTTCCTTGTTGTATTTGTAATTACTGCTGGAAGCTTGGATTGAGTTAAGCATTCTTTGTTTTGTCAATCGTTATTGAGAAAGGAACAGGACAGCGGTGCACTCTGTGATGCCGTTTTGTACCAATGTATCCAGTGGGTCCGTACTTTCACACTAACCAGATTGCACAGTTGGTAATGTCTTGCCGCATTCCATGAATCCAGATAAAATCAGAATGTGTGCATCAGCGGTAACAGGTCAATATGTGCTCCACTTTGCACGGTCATAGGCCCGGCGTTTCTGGGTTAAGTGAAAAGTGCTTGTGGTTTTTACCACAATCAATGTATACTGGAAATGTGGTCCACCGGACCTGTTTCTGTGGTTATTACGAAATTGTTGGCAATCTCTAAACTACTGTGGCAAGGAACTCATTTTTTTTTTTTTTGAGTCGATCCAGTGCATGGACTTTATTTCCATATTTGATACTTATCTTGTACGGTGCAGTTAGTAAATCACAGCGTCTCTTTGCAATGGAAGCAGGGTTTGTTGGGACATTCGATAACCCACCCAAAGGTCAAAGGTTCACATAGCTTGCCACAGCAAGGGTGCCTTTGGCAAGGTCAGTAGCGGCAGATGGAATTCGGGTTGTTTGTTGCTGCATGGTTACATTCAGGTGTTCCATCCCGGTTCGTCTCAAGCTGCTATGTAAAGTGGCCAACGATAGTTCCCTGCACCATTACTGTGTCTATCTGAATAGTCACCTTATCTAGTGAGCCCTTCACAGACAAAACAGGGAATGGAGAATGTTAATCTTTGACCTTCAACTAACCACAGAAAATAATGGTTTAGTTGCAAACTCAGCTGCAAAGAAATCTTGCAGGGATATGTAAGACACCAGTGTCCTAGGTTTGTCATCGAACTCCATAATATCAGACACGTAAAAGTAATGGTTTTCAAGGATAGAAAAAGTACAGCTATTAATACATTGTAACGTGAATTGCTTCAATTCAGCTACAAAAAGCATTGCAATTTCTGCACAGCGTGGCATACGATCGCCTTTCTCAATTAATACGTCAAGACAAAACTCCTTGTAACCCACATTGTAGTTTCTACTTTATGGGCTCCAATTCTACTTATTGAATCTCAATCGTTCTTAGATCAAACTTTCCCTGTGAAACCTTTTTTTTTTGCAAATTCTGCAGGCTTCACAAGTGCTAGCAAGGTTGCCCCTTGCGACGTGCCACTGGCCATTTCATTAGAGAAGGGAACGTCAAAGGCTAAAGCTTTGTACGGACAAACTTGATCGTCTTCACAGAAATAGACTTGCACATTGAACCTGTGATATCAAAATCATTACATTGACTATACAGAAGTCTATCGACTAGTAACTGCCAACATCATTGGTATGTAACCCATAAGGTAGAGCTACCTAAAGTGGTTAGTGTTCTGAAATGGGAAATGGTATGGTATATTCATTTCACGTGCACTAGTGTATGTTTCAAGGTGAGTCATAGACTCTGCAAGGATTGCTTATTCTTATGTATTCTTGCTTATTCCAGCCACTTTAGGTGAGTCTTTGGACTCAGAAAATAGGCGTACAAGTAACATAATATATAGACAGGTTCACAGTCCCTGTCATACCTTGCAAAATATAAGTGTAGCACCTTGAGATGCTGCATTTGGATCACGCTTAAATTGAATAGTTGCAGTGCCGTCTTTCCCACTAGTGCCAGTGGAAGGATTCACGGTCATCCCATTGTCCGTCTCCAATTCTACCTCGTACTTACTTTGAGCCTCCTGCATGGTTCATCCAATGTCAGAATAGTGCACGAATACCACCGCATCGCCCGCCATAATCAAGAATAAGCACCTAATCTTCAATTTTCACCACTGTTCTCCAAATAAGAGACAGTAGGCAAGCTTCCAAAATAAAGTTGGTATGGCAAAAGAGAGCTTGGACAGAAGTAACCCACTTTGCTGAAATGATACCCAGAGGCGAGGGAAATTTGAAGCTGCAAGTCACCATTGAAAGCAGTAACTGGATCAATGCATATGACTTGGGTGTCAGATGAAAGCCCTTAAAGTAGTCTCCGAGGATCATGGGTGCGGCAGGAGTTAGCGGCTGGACGCCTTTCAACTCCAATGAATCAGCGACATCGCAGCTCTAAAGCTTCCACAATTAAAAAGAAGAGCTTACCGTCCACCCCCAACGCGAGTCCAGGAGGCTCAGATAGCTGCGTAAAAAAAACAAGAAATTGATATGAAAGGACAACATCAGAGGATAAAGCTTTCAACTTTTTCAAATTCAACTATCTCCAACTTCAGCATAATCGTAGGTAGCTATAAACAGTCACTGCCAGCTACATATCCGGAAAAAAGCAGCAAAATTATTATAATGACATTTTCCTATAAATTAAAGAGAGGAAGGTTCAGAATAGTGAGTTCGTAACATGATCTCTTTCTATGACAGATTTTGAGCAGGAACAGCGTGTAGCGAGTCAATTACTTGACAAAAGGCAATCCAATCATTCATCCTCAAGCCTAATTCTTATAAGAAACGTGCAACTTACCTGCCCTGCCTGAGCAACCCCGTCCTTAAATCCAGCTGTTCCAGTGCCGGCAAGCGTGGTGACCTATTGACTGTCAGGATCTAGAACTTTTATCTGCAACAGAGAATTCAGTTTCTTAGTCTTCAGAACTGCATCAGAAACCTTGGTGTGACTGCGCATCAGTAGAAGGGATGATTCCTTTCTGTATCAAAGCTTCACGAGCAAACACATACGAGCTCAAAATCCGAATAAAGCCGTCTAGTCAAGGTGGTATAGTAGTGCAAAACTTATCTTCTGATTATAGGAATCAGAAACATAAAGCAGGCCTTCTGGACTATGAAGAACCTCTAATGGATGCTGCAACAGCGCCTTGGATGGCCAACCCGCTAGGAGCTTAGAGGCTCTTGTCGAAGATTTACCGCCCGCATAGAGCAGACAAGTTCCAATTATGAACACCACACTATGATGACCAACTGATCCCGCGACCTCCTTCCAGGCAACAACTTTCCTGACGAAGAACCTCAGGACACATCCTGGTTGCGCCGGATGAGCGGCTTGTTGCGTCGCTGATCACCCAGAATCTGAAATCAGTCAGTTATAGTAACAAAGCATGTAAGTACAAGCCGCTCGCCACAGATCCACGTCCCAGCCGATCGCACCATCAGACGCAATTTTCAAATGTCTCCAAAGAAGCGTCCTTTTCACATCGTTCTTAAAATGTCCGCGTCCATTTAAGAGATCGCGTTCACTCAGGCAAGTGTGCACTGATACCCTGAATTCAGATTGTGGATGGAGATTTGAAATGCTGGCCATGCAATGGCAGAGGCAACGTAATGATACAAAACACTCGTGTAATTTTGCAAAACATCCAACCGAGCATCTTGGAGCACATGCAGGCTCTCCACGAGCACCACCATCCTTCAGCAACACTCACGCACTCCTCTTTCCAAGGTTCTTCAGTCCTCCAAGTTCAGCTCCTTCTTCAAGAAATTCTCAAAGCAGCCAAATATGACATCAAGCTTGATATCAAATTGTCTATACTTTTATAGCTGTGTATAGCAATCATGAGCAAATCGAAAATGACTAGTTCTTTTTCTTTAGTTGATGTTGCTATATGGCTATTGTAAATTTTTAATGCAAGATTTTAGATTTTGTCATGAACTCTTTATTTAACAAACGTAAAGCTCAATGATTTATAAACATCCAATCTCTTAAATCATTTGGTACTAATAACACTAGAAAATTTAATTTTAATAAAAATATGTGATAAAACGTTGTCGTATTGTAATTGCTTATAGTATGTAAAAATTAATTAAAACATATAATATGTTCATTAGTCTTGATGTGGATTAGAATGGTTAGTTGGATAATTTAAAGAAAGTTGATATAAGAAAGCTTATTTTGAGATTTATCTATTTTTATTATAGTGTTTAAATTTTATATGAATTAGATATTTAGTATAATGCTTTAAGAGAAGGTTGGAGTTTAAAGATGAAAGTCTAAACTATTAAGAGGCTTATTGGGAAGGATAAAAGCAAGGCATGATTGGATGAAGGCAAGGGGTGAAAGTCTTCATCTCTATTGGTCAAAATTTATGCCCAATGGGCTTTTAGTAGGCGGTCTATGACCATAAGAGAGGTTTCGGCAACTTCAGAGAGAGCATTTGATAATTGAGAAATAGGATTGTAAAGATTTTGGCTACAATTTGTATATTAAATTTAAAGGGTTTCAAGTTAGAATGAAGAAGTTATAGCCATTTGAAGTTAAGGTGTCTTTTAGAGACATACTAATACTCTTTTAAGGATACAATGAGTTGTATAGAAGCTTTTGGAGATTGAGAGGTGCGGTTGTAAGGGTGATTTTAAGACCTACAATTTTTTATGGATAAATTATTACCTTTGGAGTCTTTATGAAGGAATTATAGGGAGTTGAAGATAACACATGTAATTCAAAGGCAATAAGTAAACCATTTTGTTGATAGTAATGGTTGGAACCATATCTTAAATTTTTCAATAAATTTTTGACTCAATTTTTTTGAAAATGTGAGTTATTATGTTATAAAGCTATGTACGATTTTTTGTGGTGTTTGAGCAATTATTTTGTGAGATATGAAGGAAGTTGCAGGTGAATATATGAAAACAAGGGTTTGAATCTACTATTAGGATTTTGACGATATCTCAAAATCCATAACAAATTTACAATTGAAATTTGTTATTAAAGTTGTTTAAAATTTATTAGTACTTTATGTAAAATTTTATTTTCTTTGGACAATCCAATTGAGAGATATGAATCGTTGAAGTTTGGAAAAAATTTCCCATAAGGATATATATGGTTTTAAAATATATTTATCATATTTTAGATGTTCTTTGGTACTTAGGACTTAAGTTTTGATATAATTGTCCTTAAAGAAAAAAATTTATACACAAATTTGGTACTTTTGTATCTTGAGACTTGATTGAGCAATTAATGGCAGCTAAAAGCCTAGTGTTGTCAAGGTAGAAAGAGTTTGCTTCAAGAAAGCGTTGAATCTGTGTCAAGGACAATAATTGGATGAAGTCAAATAAACAAGTGAGACCTCTCTCAAAGAAATAAATATAAAGAAGTATATATATTAAAAAGAAACTGGAATGGCTAATGCCAAAAGACAAGAAAACTAGAGACTCTTGAACTAGACTGGAAACAAGAAAGGAGTTGACAAGAGTGAAGAAGGCTTCACTCTTGTCTCTATTTATACTATCTACCTAAGGACTAAGTTATACGTTCTAGAGATTCCGCAACACGCATTCAATTCCATGACACGGTCCAGTGTTTCGGTAAAGACACGGTCCAACTTCCTGCAAGTTTTATATGTTCTTCACGACAGATTTAGGCTTGGTCTTCGTTTACCAACATGTGCGTATATGCGCTAACTTATCACCAAGTTTCTAATCCAAAAGTCTACTATGGACACTTATAAAGCCAAAGCAACGTCTATGAAGTTTCTAGGAAGTTTCTCTAAAGATATTATGGAATTAACCTGCTTTTACCTTCTTTTATCTAGTTCTATCTAATCATATAGGTAACTATATATATGTCCGTGACATTATCCCCACTTTAAAAGACGAGTTCCACGAGGAGCGGTAATTACATGTGTAAAAAGTCTAAGATGCGACGAATAGTATTTGCCACATACTCTGATCCTTGTTCTCTTTGAAGGTAATTGACGGGTCCTCTCAGCCATCGATAGTGTCCCATTCCAGGGCGAGAAGACCACCTTGTTATTTGATCATTGTTGTGACCATCATAACTTCCTTCGAATATCACATCTGGAACATCGTCAGGAGTTGTTCTTATCTCCAATACTTGATAGATCTTCTATCTTCGGTTGCGTCGTCTTGAGGGTTGTGACAGTCGCAATGTCTCGTCCAATAGGTCAGCAAATGAAGGCTCTTGAGTCAAATCCGCTGGCTGTTGATTCTCCATCTCCTTAGCATCACAAAATACAAAGAAGCTACAAACAAGGATAGAAAATTGAATGTTATCTTGCCTACATCTTGTTTCTTTTATAGGAAAAGTCTTCATCTTGGTTTTGATGGATGTTGTTAATGAAAGGTCTCCACCTTCCTCGCTGCATTCGCCAGATTTTTTGCTGGTTCCCATGTGTGCTCATTAAAATTGTATCCGTGCCAGTGAACAAGATATTCCAACCTATTTCGGTGCCGCTTTGAATCTAAGACTTCTTCTACTTCAAATTCGTCATTATTGTTTACTTCTATAGGAGGAGGTAGCACTTGTCTTCTTCTTGATATGTTCACTGTCTTATATGGTTCAAGAAGAGATACTTGGAATATAAGGTGGATCTTCATAGACTCTAGTAGGCGTAATCGATATGCAATTGGATTAATTTGTTCAAAAATACGAAAAGGTCCAAACTTACGATAGTCCAACTTGTCACAAGGTCGCGTAGTCTTGATATTGTGACGAAGTAGCCATACCTTGTCGCCTATGTTGAATTGTGGTTGTTCCTTTCAATACGCATTAGCGTTTATCTTTTGTCGTTCTTGAGCTTCCTTTAATTGTGCCTTCATTGTTGTATGTAGTTTTGACAAATGATTTACCAAGTCTTCCGCCGCAGGATTGTCAACTTTTCAATAGTCAAAAGTATCAAGTCGTGGATGGTAACCATAATTGGCAAAGAAAGGTGTTTGTTGTATAGAAGAATGTACCGTATTATTATAAGCAAACTCTGCCAATGGTAAAAGAGTTGTCCAATCATCTTGTTGGTAGTTGATGGTACATCTCAAATACTGTTTCAAGACTTGATTTATGCGCTCCGTTTGTCCATGAGTTTGAGGATGGAAAGCTGAAGATAGCTTTATATCCACCTTTAGAATCTTGAAAAGCGTTCTCCAAAATCTCGATACAAACTGAGTTCCCCTATCCGATATAATATCCTTAGGTAATCCATGATAGCGGTAGATATTGTCAAGGAAAAGCTTAGCTGTTTCTTTGCCTGTGATAGATTTTTTACATAGTATAAAATGTGCCATCTTAGTGAAACGATCTACTATCACAAATATAGAGTCATAAGAACCTAAGTTTGGAAGATCCATGATAAAATCCATAGACACAGAAGACCATGGTTGTTTTGGAATGGATAATGGCTGAAGAAGTCCGTAGGGTCGGTGGCGAGGAGTTTTTGATCTTGAACAAATATCACATGTTTTTACAAAATCTTTGACTCTCTTCCACATTTGAGGCCACCAAAAATCTCTAGATATCAACTCTAGAGTCTTATTGTATTCAAAATGTCCTGCTGCCGGGAAGTCATGACGAGCTTGAAGAACACGTAATCGTGCTTCACCTTCTGGAACATATAAGCGCCCTTCAAAATAGAGTAGATTTTTCTTGAACTCAAACTTCAAAATATCATGAGACTTAGAAGAATTATTTTTAATTTCATGAATAAGGGGATCTGAGGACATACTTAACTGGACTTGCTTGAGAAAAGTTGAATCAACAGTTAATGTTGATTTTGTTGCTCGAAGATAAAATTGCTCCGGCTTCAAGAGAGTCGTTTTTTGTTGATCAAAAGCTGCATCTCCTTCTTTTGGTGCAAGATAAGAACGTCTAGAAAGTGCATCGGATAGACCTTGTTGTTTTCCTGGCCGATATGTAATAATGAACTTGAATCTTGATAGAGACATGCTCCAACGAGCCTGACGATGATTCAACACGCGTGCTGACATGAAATACTCAAGGTTCTTGTGATCTGTATACACGGTGACTGGACTAGAAGCGCCTTCTAGATAATGACGCCATTCTTAAAAAGAATCCACAATTGCGAGAAGTTCTTTATCGTGGATTTCGTAGTTGATCTCTGCTGTCGAAAATTTCCTGGAATGGAAAGCTACTGGATGGAATTTGTCATCTGTTTCCATTTGTGACAATACTGCACCCAAAGCAAAGTCAGATGCATCTGTTTCCATAAAGAATGCTTTGGAAAAATCAACGCGATACAAGATTGGTGCAGAAGTAAAAGCTATCTTCAAAGCTTTAAATGATGCTTCTACTTCTTTACTCCACTCGAGCTTGTCCTTACAAGTCAAACGTATAAGTGGGGCTGCAACTTGAGAGAAGTTCTTGATGAAGATTCGATAGTAATTGGCAAATCCTAAAAAACATTGTACATCCCTTATTGTTTTTGGAATCTTCCAATCCATGATTGTTTGGACTTTCTTAGGATCCATCATGAGGCCATCATTCAAGATGATATATCCTAAGAAGTCAACTTGAGTAGTGTGAAATACACACTTTTCCATCTTGGCATACAATCCTGTTTCTCTGAGTTTTTATAAGACATGACGAACATGTGTTTCGTGCTCTTCTATGTTCTTAGAATAGATTAAAATGTCGTCTAGGTAGCAGACAACAAAATCATCTAAGAATTCATGAAAAACATTGTTCATGAGATGTTGGAAAACAACTGGTACATTTGTGAGTCCAAAAGGCATAACATTATATTCGAAATGTCCATACCTTGTTCGAAATGCAGTTTTCCATTCATCTCCTTCTTTAATGCGAACCAAGTTATATGCTCCTCATAGATCTATTTTTGCATAGATCTTAGCTTGATTCAGTTGATCAAGAAGTCCAAAGATTAAAGGTAGTGGATACCTGTTCTTGATAGTGATCTTGTTAAGTCCCCGATAATCCACACACATTCGTAATGATCCATCTTTTTTCTTCACAAATAGAATTGGAATTCCTGTAGGAGATTTGGAATGGCGTATAAAGTTCTTAGCCAGATTCTCTTCAATATACTCCTTGAGTTTAGCCAACTCATTTTGTGATAAATTGTAGATTGGTCCAAAAGGAGGCTGAGATCCCTCTTTGAGATCAATCGAACAATCATATGGGCGATGCTCCGGAAGAATATCAGCATTCTTCTTCTCAAAAACATCTTGATAGTCTCGGTATTGGCTTGGAATGCCACTTGAAGCCTTTCCACTATCAGAAATGGGTGTTGCTTAAATAGCAAAAGTTGATCCTTCTTTTGCTGCGTGTATAAAAGCTTTTGCACCTATAAGTACAGGTTTTACTGTACCAGGCTTATAGCTTTTTATTGGATCGGTAGGATGTTTAATAATATCCTGGAAAAAGTCAAGTCTACGAGAATTCCAATCTATTTGAGGGTTATATTTTTCTAGCCATGACAAACCTAGAATAACTGGATTAGATGGAGATTTAATTATGTTAAAGGTTACATAGCTATTATGACTATCTATTGTTACTTTTATAGGACGGATTTCATGAGTGACATCTCCTGAGGACAATGGGCGACCATCTATGACTTCTACATGTACGGGTTTAGGTTTCTGTACTAAAGGTATTTACGATTCTTAACAAATTATTTATCTAGAAAACATGCTGAGGCTTGTGAATCTAATAAGGTAGAGGCTCTATAATTTTTTGGTCCTAAATATGCATCTATCATAAAATAAGGAGAGGGTTCTGAGGAGAGAATAGGACCTTTATTGGGAATTGTACAGGGTTCCAGCTGCACGGTCCCTATTGTAGCTGGACAAATTTGTTTTCCGACATGTCTTCTTTAACAGCCGTACTCTTCATTTTGTAGTTGCGATGTTTCTTTGGACAATGTTGAGCAATGTGCTTAGGTTCTCCACAATATAAACACAATCCTTCTTGACGACGACGAATCTTTTCTTGTTCAGTAAGAGGTTTAAAACATACCGTATCAATTTGCATGTCTTCTACTTCCAAATGTACGTTTTGTGAGGATGTTGATGTTGCCATTGAATAATAACATTGAGGCTCCCTTGTACGACTCTCGGATCAAAATTCAAAAAGTCGATTGTCACACTTCACAGCAAAATCAATTGCTTGACTCAATGTCTGAGGATCGGGTAAATTGAGCATTAACTTTTTTACCTCATATTGTAATCCGTAGAGAAATTGACTGATGAGTGCAGCATCATCCCACTTGATGTCGGTCGCTAGTTGTCAAAATTGTGAAGCGTATAATGACACTGATCGATTGCCTTGTCATAGGATGCGAATCTTGTTGGTTGCAACACGAATTGCATCACGTTCTCCATACATCGATCAAAATTCCGCAAAAAATGCCTCCAAATTATCCAATATTGGATCACGTCATTCAAGAAAAGATGAAAACCATGATAAGGCAGGACCCGAAAGTAACGTTCCAATAAACCTAACTTGAGATCCTTGCGTAGGATAACTTTGAGGTTGAAGTTCGATCACCAGTTGTACCTGATTGATGAATCCTCGAAACTTAGATCTTGTGCCATCAAACTTCTCAAGCAAACTGATTTTTGGTTTTCTAAAGTTTGAACGGTGTTCCATCATCGGTGAGGTAGCATGGTTTGGTATAGATATTGACGTAGCTCCAACCATCTCTACATCTTCACTTCCTGCTAATCTTGATGCTCCTTGTGGTGGTAAACTGAGTTGATGCATTGCAAGCATTAGTTCTCTCATTTGCTCTTGCATTTGTGCCATTGCACTCTTCATTTCTACAAGCTCTGCCATGATAATATAATAGAAATGAAGATGTCTACTCTTACTTCAAGAAATACGGAACACACACTCAAAAGAAAAAAAAATTCTAGAAACAATATCAGCTTAGAAGTGGGTACTCCACAAAAGTGATTACTCCACAACTTCTAATATGCTTATGTCTTATCAAGAGAAAGGGGTAATCCACTCTTAATCAAGAAAAGACAAAGCTCTGATATTGTATGTGTATTCTTGTCAATCTGTCAAGGACAATAACTGGATGAAATCAAATAAACAAGTGAGACCTCTCTCAAAGAAATAAATATAAAGAAGTATATGTATTAAAAAGAAACTGGAATGGCTAATGCCAAAAGACAAGAAAACTAGAGACTCTTGAACTAGACTGGAAACAAGAAAGGAGTTGACAAGAGTGAAGAAGGCTTCACTCTTGTCTCTATTTATACTATCTACCTAAGAGCTAAGTGGCGACGTTCTATAGGACCTCCAACACATATCCAATTTACAAGACACGTGTCCAAGTTGCAAGACACGTGTCGAACTTGCAGGGCAAGTTTTCTATATGTTCGCCACGTATTTAGCTTGGTCTTCAAGCTACCAATATGTGCGACATGTGGCTTACTTATTGACCAAGTTTCTAATCCAAAAGTCTACTATGGACACTTATAAAGTCAAAGCAGCATCTATGAAGTTTCTAGGAAGTTTTTCTAAAGATATTATGGAATTAACCTGCTTTTACCTTCTTTTATCTAGTTCTATCTGATCATATAGGTAACTATGTATATGTCCGTGACATTTCCACAATGAAGATACAGAAGTTCAGACATGGTCCCAAGTGGAAGGTGTTGGTCATTATCAATGGTTACAAGGGCCCATGAATCATCTGCCTCGTGAATGACAACTGGAGTATATTGCAGAGACTATGCGACAAATTTTCGATTTCCTACGTTTGTGAGTATACATCTCAAATGGCTTCTCGGAGACCTTGGAGCTAGAGGAGGAGGTGATGTCAAGGACATACTTATCAGAACCTTCTAGAACATTCTAGAAGGTTCTTAGAACTCTCTAGAATCTTCCAGAGCCTTCTAACATCTTCCTAGTTGGTAGAAGTTGCTTGAAAAGCTTCTTAATTAGTAAAAGTTGCTTGAGAAGCTCCCTAGTTAGTGGAAGTTGCTTGAGAAGCTTCCTAGGTAGGAGTGTATATTGGAGTCGAGGCTGAAGAGTTCTTCAGTCTCAACAACATATTTCTTAGAGCTCTAGCTCACTTCTTTGGTGTTGTTTTTGTATTCATGTGATTAATCCAGTTCTTGCTAGTTCTTCTTGAATTTCTTGTTTAGACTTCAAGTCTATATTTTGTGTCCGTGACATTAATCCAATTCCTGTCCAATTCTTCTTGAACTTATTGTTTAAACTTCAAGTCTATATTTTGTGTCCATGATACCTAAATACAATGATTGTGGTTGCTATTTAGATTGTTCTAATTAAAATATTAGATACTATTGATAAAAAATTTATCCAAAATAAACATATCTTATAATTTTGTATATATACAAGTTACAAAAAACTTCCAAAATATCATAATTTTATTTTTTAAGTTCTTGAAAAAAAAAAATCTTATTAAAAAATTATGATTGGATATATTTGATGAATAAGAGACATTAAATGCAATTTTTGTTGATGTAATATGGATTTTGTTTGAAGTTAAATTTGTAGATAAAAGCTTATTTAAAGATCTTATTTTCTAATAGAAATTATAAAATATTTTTAGCTAACTTTAGATCTATGCAAGGATCCAACATACTTGTTGAACAATCTTAAGTCAACATAGTTATCAAATTAATATAGCCAGATTGTTAAAAAAAAAAATTTAATTGAAATGAGATTGGGCGTGATAAAAATTACTTCAATGTTGATACATTGTTATGTTGTATAAAAATCAGCTTGAAAATGCATTAAACATCTAGCTATACAAGGATTTGATCTTATTTTGATATTGGATTTATAATCCAAAATAATACATAAGGTATTTAAAAATATCTTTTTGGCAACCTTGAATAACTTAAGTAAGCTTCTAATTATCTTAAATATATCTTATTAATCTTAAAAAATCTTAGATATATCTTATTATATTTTAATTAACTTCAAATAAATCTTAAATAATTCTTAACAATCATAATTAAATCTTAAAAAAATTCTAACCAATTTTAAAGAAATCTTAAATTCTAAATCTTAAATCTTAAAGAAATCCTAAAAAAATCTTAACAAAATCCTACCAACCTTAAAAGAATCCTAAATAAATCAAAAAAATCTTAATCAAATCCTAATCAAATCTTAATCAAATTCTAATCAAATTCTAATAAAATCTTTAAAAAATCCTAATTAAATCTTAATAAAATTCTAATAAAATTCTAATAAAATCTTTGAAAAATCCTAATTAAATCTTAATCAAATCCTAAGTAAATCCAAACAAATTTTAATGAAATTTTAAAGATATTTTAATAAAATTCTAATAAAATTTTAATTAATTTTAATCAAATATTAATTAAATCTTAATAAAATCTAATCAAATTTTATAGCAAATTTAAAACCTAAATAATTATTAAATTATCCATTGATTTTGATTTTTGATTAAAATTTTTATACTTCTAAATTTAAAAATAAATCCATAAAATATAAAGATAATTAAACTTACAAATTGAAAGAAAAAGCTCCTAATTTGCTTGGGTGTTAGTTGTCCTCTTTCTCCAATCTTCATATCAATTTTCTAGAATTGATAGCTCTTTTCTGCATCATTCACTTGTTTTAAAAAATTGTATAAAATTTGGAAACTAATTCAACCATTAGTTTAGAAAAAATCATTTTAATTTAATTGGTAGATTGCTCAAAATCATAGAAATCCTTATTAATCCTCAAAATTCAATTTTTGAGATCTTGATCCACTTAAATTTCCATAACCTTTTGCCAACACACATCAAATATAATTATATTTATAAATCCACAAATTTTCACCCATATATTTGCTACAAAATTTGTAAAGTTTTTCAAAATATAAATCCATTTTATTTCTCAAAAATCATAGTCACCAAAATAGAATCTTGACTTTGCATAGCTCTCACAAAGTCATTACAAATTCAAAAACCTCAAAACTAATATTCAAAGAAACTCTAATAAGTCTGCTTTTTAATTCCATTGTTTAATCAACAAAAGAATCTCACATTAGTTAAAGATATGTAGTTTTGTGCTTTAAGGTTTAGTTTCAACCTTGGTTCACAATTTGTCCTCTCTAAGTATCAATCTAAGGTTTTTTTAGATTATTTTTATTGAAAGTTATTCTTTATTTTTACCTAAAGATATATATAATATTATTTTTGCTAATTTATTTTACTTTATCTAATTTATGGTCCTATAATATAAATAAAAGCTCTTTTTATTTAAAAAAAATAGCATTTATATTAAATTTTTTTATTACCTCCCTATCTTTTATCTATATTTTTAAAGTAATTTGTTATTATATTTTTAATTAATATTTTCTATAATATAATCATTCTTTTTTTTTAATTCAATAGCCGTATTATAATATGACAATATTTAGTAATATAATTATATTGGATAATGACGGTGTTAACAAATTCCTCAATCATGAACATTTGAAGAGCTATTATATTGTCCCATCTAAGCTTGAAGAAGTTGATAAGACCTCATGTGTTGATATAAGTGGCTTTAATTGCATGTTGATATAGGTGGCTTTAATTGCACAATGCTTGGTTTGCTTTGAATAAGACGTGAAACGATTGAATTGAAAAGTCTACAAAGAACCAAGGTTGAATGTCTTTGGCATACTTTAGACAAAATAAAATAGTATCAAGTTCCTTATAATTGGATCTTGCTATTGCAGTCTTTCCAATGCGGGTGGTAACTATGGCGACTAGATTAACTTGATGCTAATTGATTTAACATTCCGCGCACCTCCTCACCACCGAGCAGCATCATCTGGCTTCCGGGAACTTGAGCTTAATTGAGAGTAGCAACAGAAGTCAGACTTCTCCGGCAGAATGGGTGGACTTGGCTTCTTAAGCATGAGACCATGTCAAAAGTCTGCAAACGAGATGGTGGAAGTGGGAGTTTGATGCGATCAAGATGGTCTGTGTTGTCTGACTCAGTTGACTGCAGAACACGGATAGGGTATGCATTCATGAGGTTCGAGGTTCCGGCTGACAGATCGATGAGTTGTGATTGGAAGGATGTGGAAACCAATGTTGGGGCGTGATCTGCCCTCAGTGTGCGGTCTACTGGGTGCCGATTATCCAGCCTGGCTCATCGAATTAGCTCAGGGGAGGTGTTCCGCGTATCGACGGACTAGAGTTTCAAAATCACACGAATTTGCTGTTGCTGCGAAGGGGCCCGATCAGAATTTGATGTATGCTTGCCGCTTAAAAATTTCCATCAGGTGTATGCGCCCCTGTTAAGTGAATTACTGAGTCCAGCCGGCCACTGAGTCCTCTCATGACCGTTGTCGGCAGATTACTGGCCGATGCCAAATTTGTCAGGTTTTGTTCATTATCTTTTGTTTCAAAACAGGTTTTGGCAAATAGAGTTTTTCGTTTGTGAGGATTCTCTGCTGCGATTGAAAGCATTGAATGTCGGTAGTTGTGAGTGCAGTTAGTGATCTCGGATGTGCATACCTTCGTGATTTTATCTGCTGTAGCTCAACGATGACGAGCGGGGTTTGTCAATTTGTGAGCAAAGCAAGAAATTGTTAAAGGCCTCTCAGGTTCAGCAACGAACGTGAAGAAAGTTACGATGGAGTTGAGAAAATTCTCCGGAATATCGTCCAATGAGCTCAGAACATTATTGTCGCCAGGGACATGGAGTTCGTTTAAAGATGCTGTATTAAAATGTTAGCTGTTCCATTTAAGGATCATGTAGTCCATGTTGGCAATATCCACGGCTTATAATGCAGTAGGCAGGTGATCACGTCCGATAGACTGAATTGAATCCTGTACTTGCTTAACCGTAACACAAAAGCACTTCGCAGAAGCAGATTCATGCCTCAGTGTTAGTTGCTGGCTCAGACCGAGGTCAACTAATCCATTCGCACTCTTCCATTTAAGGATCTACTTCGGCTGAAGGTGCAACTATCAGCATTTAATGACACAGTCAGGCTCATTATGTTTGGTTGCATGAATCTGTCCTCCCAACTCAAGATACTTCAAGTAGTCTCAAGTACCTATCACTCAGGAGTCGCGTAGCCGGTTCCAAATGCAGTGCACCCAAATACTGAACGCATTTCAATCATCCGTGATTTCACGACACCGTCATGAAACATTACCATGTCATGAACAGCTAGCGCTACGAGTAATTTGGACATCTCACCAGCAACGGCCACAGCATAAAAGAACAACACCTGTAAATACTCATCTTTCCCAGCAGCCTCCCGCATCGACAATCCACCGGTTACAATACCCATTGAATCTTCGTGTTGTACCTTGAGTGAGCTAAATCAAGTTCGTCTACTCGAAGGACTACTAACTCTTAGTCGGACCGGCCCACATAGCCCAGCAACCCTTGTATTGTCCAGGATCACCAGTTTCGGCAACTCTTATGGCCACTCTTCACAGCACAAGCATGTGTGTTTTGGTGTTTGTCATTAGCCACGCTTCCGAACAGCTTGCAGGGAACCCTCAAGCTGATCACTGCACCTAGCATCGCCATGAGTTCGGTGTAAGACAAAGCTCGGATATCTATCTATGTATATCTCTCTCTATTTCTATGGACTTCGACTTAGAAGCTCCCTAAAAATGTCTTAATGAATGAAGGTGAAATGTGAAGGGATGTCTTAATGGTAGATTTGATGAATATAAGAGTGAAAGAATGGAAGTTATTTATTAGGGCAACAACCACCACCTATAAAATAAATAAAGGAAGTTGGAAGTGAGAGTTATCTTACTCCACACTTCATTTTGTATGCAATGTTTGCTAATGTTAAATATTGGGGTTTCTTAATTCTTTTTTTTCAATATCCCTCATCTTATAATTGCACAATGATACCACCATCAACTACTTCTCTTTCTACTATAGTATTTGCTTTTATTAAAGTTAAAGATATTCTCTAGAAATCAAATCTTAAAATCTACAATGTCGACAAATTCAAACATATCTTGCAACTGCAATCATAGTGACTTTTTCAAAAAGAAGTCGTCATCTACTAATCTCTATATATTATGGACCTTAAATGGTTAGGGCTTTATAATGTTAGTATGACTATTGTAATGCACTCTAATGCTTTTATGGTCTATGATGATTGTATTGGATGAATTCCACCTTAGGTATTTTTTGAAAATGCAATCTAAATGGCATTCCTATATCACAAGATTAAAATGTAGTACTCACCTTTGTTAATGCCGGAGAAATATGTGGCTCTTCTTCATGCACATCCTTAAGGAGGAAAGGTGTGCTTGATGTGCCTTACTTCCTTTACTATCCAAGTTCTTTATCTTTACACATGTCTAGTTCCCTACTTATAAGATACTTTTTGTCTTGCTCTCCTTCCTTCTTTGTCTCTATATAAGCATTAGATAAAGCAATTTTCATCAATACTTCAACCGTAATAAATTTCTAGCTATTGTTGAAACCTTTATCTTTTGTGACATCTTGTCGCTGATGGCCTCTTGGATTGGTGCTCCCTTATTTGACTTTGTTGATGCACTCACTTATTTCTTTGGAGTTTTTGCTGTTGTTACTGCTAGCTTATTTGGCACTAATAATATGAGGTGTGGTATTTGAAAGCCTCTACCATCTTGCTTGTCAATTACAAATATGCGCTCCGATGAGGTTTCTAAGTTTCTATCTTTTGTATTTATCACATACTTGTAGATGAAGGACTTGATTTTTTTCATCTCCTCAGTGTTTGTAACAATATTACTCAAAAGTGTGAAAACTTTTGCATCAATGTCATTTTATTTGGTTTCTATATTCTTCATTTAAAACACTATTGTATTTGAAAATAATTAAAAATAGATAAAAAAACCTTATATAATTCAAACATGATTAGATTAGGATTGAAATGTGATTGGATGATGATTGAAAGTTTTTAAATGTGAATGAATTAGAACTAGAAGTTTTCAAATATGATTAGATTATGACCAAAATTTCTAAACTATGATTGCATTATGACTACAATGTGACTAGATGATACTTGTGTGTAATTTCAATGCAACTATATTCAAATCAAGCAAAAACATTGAAAATTAGAAATAAAAAAATTGACAATTACAAGTACAAATATTAAAAAGTTATTATATTATAGTCATTCTAGCCTTTCAACTTTATAAACTATTAACTATATTTGTTATTTTCGAACTAACTACCTTCATTGATTGTTCCATCTATACATGATAATTAATTTCATCACCATATTAATGGCCATATATTATATGAATAGAATATTATAATTTTTTTTAATTTCTTAGCAATGCAACAAAATATGAAGCATACAAAGTATGAGAAACTATACTACCACTATTTTAAGATTGTTCTTATCCTTCTGACTACTTATTGAAATAATCTTTACATTTTAGCAAGCTTTAGATATGGTCGCAGCTTTCTTCACTTAATCTTCATATGTCCAATACTACTAAAGCCTTGATCTTTGCTCTAGCAGTATGGTAAAGGGGCATTCTTTATCTCCTTTTATGAACTTTGCCTTCAATTGGGACTGCTCCAACTTCATGAAATGCCTTATAACAATCTTAAAACCATGTTGATTCAAGGTATAGCTGATGTACATGAAATCTACATATAATATTTTTTACAATTATTGAATGGTCATCTAGGATTCTGTACACTCTCTAGAGACAAACCTATAAGTAGTGTATAATATATTTGCAATGGCGATGGTGCATAGCCCTCCATATAAGGCATCTATTGCTTTAGTTGCTCTACAAATTCCTATTATGATAGTTGCATCATCTGTTGTTGTAATAGCTCCATCATCTGTCTTTGTGATTAATAACTACTGTAATAGTATTGTTGTGGATTCCATGGTGGTTGGTTTTGATATTATGGCAGATTCTATTGCCACTAGTTTTGATAACACTATTATGGTTGAAGGACTTCTAAACTTTGATACTATTGTGATAGTAGAAAAGGGACTTCTACTTTTTGCGCATGTAGAGGTATGATCTTCTTCTTCTTTTTTGGCCTTATCGTCAACAACTCCACAATAGTGATGTGGTTTTTTTCTTCCTTTGATTTGATGGGGTTGGAGATGGATCTTAAAATGTGCAAACTTTAAAACTATACCAATAGCACCAAATCAAGATGGGAATGGGAAATCTGATTCAAAAAAAAATCAACATAGAATTAAATAGTCACATATTTAAAAGCTATACAATGACTACAAAATGGAAATTCTTAATGAATAATAAAAAAGATAAAACAAAAAAATAAACAAATTGAATTGAATAAGCAATAGATATAGACTTACCTTCAAATCCTTTTGATTCTATGAAGTATTCTTCAAATTTGATTATTTCTTCAATATTCATTGTGCCTCCCTTGGATCTCCTCCCTTATAGTTATTTCTTTGCCAACAATTTCCTACTCACTATTGTATATATATAGCTAGAGGTATATATGCCTTCTTTTAAATCTTCTCTTTCACAATGATTGCAGTGTACCTGCAATGAATATGCCTTTTTGGACAACGTAAATAAAATAACAATATATATTCTATTAGCAAGTTTGTCTCACATCTTTGATGTGAAGCAAGATGACAAAAGTCATAACAATTACCAACAAGATTTTATTGTGTGTTACAATATATAATGAAATCAAAAATTAAAGTAATCACAATAGTAATACTCATGCCATTGCTTGCCTATTGTTTAAAATACTTTAAAGTTCCAAATCAAGATTTTTGGCTTACATCTGTAATTGTTGGAGGCAGATGAAATTTGAATCTTTCATCTATTAATTATTATTATCCTGATTGCCATGTAGAAAAGTATATTTCAGGGCCATGACTTTAATACAATTGTAGCATGATTTCTCTACAATTACTTGATGACTAATTGTATTTGCAACTAAAATATGATTAAAAGGCTAATATATCACAACTTTAAATCAAACATGTCCTAGCGGGGATTTATTTGAATAATTGTATTAAGAGTTAAAAAAAATCCTAATTGCAATGCACCAAAAAATACATTTACAAATCAACAACAGAAGTAGAACATACAACTCTTCTATTGTAGCTTGCACAATTTATATGTTGTCTTTGGTGCATCTACAGTGTTCATATCTTTTAGTCTACTCTCATATTCTATTTGTAGGCCTTTCAATTGTGATCAAACATTCAGTCTACTACCATAATCTAGTAGTATGGTAGGTAGTTTGCTCTACTTAAATGCATCCATGAAAGAATGGTATTGTACATACTTTAGGTGCTTCCATTACTACATCTCAATCTCAACAATTAAATGCAGTTAGATTTGTAGGTGAGATATTAATACATCCGTCTTGTCCTATGTAGAAAGGTGATTGTAAGATCGGACTTGAAGATACAAACTTCCAAAGTATATAGGAGGAAGGTAGAAATAATGTCCTATTCCATGAAACTCTCATCGTTATTTAAAGAAATTTGGAAGTCAATATCCACTAAGAATATTATATGAAAATCACTATGAAATAGAAGTGCTACATGAAGTGCCATGTCATATTTATCTATGGGTAATATCAAAAAAGAATTTGAATGTCATCAAGTAATTAATGCTATTATTGAATGATTGTATGTTTCAATATTTGTACTATTTATATTTTTCAACACACAAGCTAAAATATCTATATATTTTAGTGACATATATATAGTGGTACTTGTATTATAGTAGCGTCTCATTTGTATTATAGTAGCGTCTCATTTGTATTATAGTTATGTCCTAATTATAATTTAATTACATACTAATTGTATTATAATTGTATTATAATTATATTATCTTCAAATGCTAATTATATTATAGTTACATTCTAGTTATAATATAGTTGCATATTAATTGTATTGTAGTTGCATTATAATTTTATTAAAGTTGTAGAGTAATTTGTAATATACTTGAATTCTAGTTATATCATAGTTATATTGTAATTATATTTTAGCATTGTTTGGAATTTATAATAGGTCCCATTTTTATTATAGTTTCGTTACAATTATACTATAATTGTGTTCCAATTGAAGAAAAGTGAGACAAGCATGACAAATTTGTACTACTACAATATTAATTTGATCTATTAGATTTGCTTGAAGGAAAGTTGCCACTATCAAATATACAAAGGCAATGTCTACGTGATAACTAACTATGGACAAGAAAAGTGCAAAGAGCAAAAAGGTATAATATATATATATATATATATATATATATATATATATTATTCATATACTAAGTGTAAAGGTTATAAATCATATTTGTTACAAACAATGCATAACCACTAAATATACAATGATTAGGATAGAAGCTTTTGTATGTAGAAAAGACTAAGACAATAAGACTCATTTGATGAAGAATGGAAAACCAAGTTTTAGACTCCTTTTGCTCCAACAAAGAGCCATACTAATGCCCATGTAGAATGCCATGCCATGATTGACAATACTTTCACTATGAATGATGAAGAGCCAACCGCAAAGGAGAGGATGTAGAAAATAGTCGCTGAGGTATTAGTTATAGATGATGAAATATATAAATATTATAGTAAGAGATATAGTATAATAGAAGAACCAAATTTAGAATCCTTCTTAGAAAAACCTATGGAGGAGACACAATATAAGAATATCGCAAAGATATTGAATTTTGACCCTTGAGGACTAGAAGATGCAATACAAAGATTATACCATGCGGCGTGATGTATACTACTAGCTACCATAGTATTCATCATAAATATGTGCAACATATATAGAGTTGCCAATAACTTTGTAGATGATTTATTTGCCATTTTATATGGCTATTTGCTCTCCACTAACAATTGTTTGTCAAAGAACTATTACAAGGCAAAATTACTTACAAAAAAATTAGATTTAGCATACAATTCTATTCATGTATATCTCAAAGGTTGTATCCTATTTCAAAGAGAGCTTGCAAATGCAATGTGGTATCTTAAATGTAGTAGATCATAGTACATTAATAAAAAGAAGAAAAAATTTCCAATCAAAGTATTTTGAGACTATAATAGATATTCTACAATCTAATAATTTTAAAGTTCATATAATAGGATGAAGAGAACAAAACAGATTAGAAAAGGAGAGATGATTTTGTTTGTCACCTTGTAATTTAAAAGCATAGAAATACTTTTATTAGAATATAGATTCAACTTTTGGGAGCGATCTACGTAATATTTACTTTGCCTTATTAGAAAATGGTATAAATCTGTTCAAATAAGCATGGTCTATGTGGTCTACATAGCCTGTGATGCTATTGAATTATAATCTTTTGCTTCAGCTATGTACAAAAAAATTCTTTATATTATTTGTATTATTGATTTTTGATAAGCAATTAATAATAAAAAAGTATTTTGATGTATATATGAAATCTTTAGTTGAAGAATTAGAAACATGGTGTGATATTTCTGTATATGATATCACACAAGAGGTGGAATAATGAATATTCATTTTATATGGCATTATGCTTTGGATAATATATGCCTATCTTGGCTATAATATAATTATAGAATTTGCCTACCAAGGATATGTAAGATATCCATTGTGCAGCTTAGATTTAAATGTGAAGCATTCTATTGAACTTAAAAAGCAAACTTATAGTGCATGCAAAAGATGGCTACTTACAAATCATAGATATAGAGCATCCAAAATAAAGGATAATTTTAATGGCCAAGTGGAGAATAAAGCAAAGCCAAAAAGAATCAGAGTGCAATCATAACTTTGATATGCTTCAAAATATGAGGCCTAAAAAGCATCAAGGAATAAGAATGGAAATGTAAGAGATCCCTCTAAAGTACATGGTGTTAAAAGAAGATATATATTGAATAGATTGCCATACTAGGAGATATATTTGTTAACCCTCAAAGTAAAATCACCAATGTATTTTTGTATCTAAGTAGTATTATTGTCACTATATATTAACATTTCATTCATTGATGAGATACAAATAAGAAATGAGATAGTTGTTTGTAAGTAGTATTACTATTAATATATATTGATATTTAAGTCGTGAATGAAATACAAGTGTAGATAAGAATTGCATATGCGACTATATTGCAATTGTATATAATATGTTGCTACTAAGTACATGCATAAAGAAAAATATAAAAAATATAGTTATTCAGAATATAACACTTTTTGAATATGAGCTTGCATTGGTGGTATATGTGCAAGGTTTATTAATTTGATATATATTGGATGCTATGCATTGCAAGATGAATCTAGCTAAATTTTTTTTAAAGACTACCACAAGGAAGAAGGATATTATGAAAGTGCATTGTAATCTACAAAAGAAGAATATCATCAGGCAATTTTGGTTATTTCCACATCTAAGAAGAAATAAAAAAATATTGAAGCCAAAACTTCATATGTTTTAACAGAAAAAAAATTCAATATTTTTGCAAGCACATTTGAAGATTTGAAGATCCCAACTAGACACTTATCATCATTGGATAGGCAAATTAAGAAGAAAATTTTTGAAGCTTTAAAATCATATGATTATTATATATTGATGTAGTATATGATGCTTCTAATTCTACGAGGACTTTTAAAATCTGGTCAAAAGATGGTAATAATAAAGATGTATAAGGTATTTTGACAAATATGCACAAATGTATGTAATTTGATTGAATTCAATTTGCTAGAACTAGATGTAGTCAAAAGTATTGCCATTCTAAAAATAAAAAAAATTCTCCTTTTTTGATATAATAATACACCTTATATACCAATTAATATAAGAACTGGATATATGTAGTCCTATTTGTATCTATTAGATATATTATGTGGAAAGATATATGAAACAATTAAAAAAAAATGTTCAAAATATAACAAGATCAAAGGCATCAATAGTAAAAGAATATTTGAAGGGTGAAAGCTTAAGATTTATAAGAGAGTACTTATAACAATTTGACATTATGCATCAAAGAGTATGGGATGTGGACAAAGAGTACAATGATACAAAAGAAGTATTAGAAGGCACAAGGAGACCATACATGATGAGTACAAGAATGCATAATATGGGCTATTTGAACGTTCTCTCAAACTTTAATTTACCGCAACTATGGTTCACTTAAGTATCATGCATAAATTTCTTTTATTATAATAGCAATATAAGAGCCTTCTATAAATATTCTTAATATTATAATAATTATACAATTACGTCGTAATAGTATAATAGTTGTAAAATAGTTATTGCAATCGTATTGCAGTTGTATCAACAATCATATATATTTATGGTGAATCTCATTTTAGTACTATAGGAATCATATATTTTTCAATATAGAATCAAGGGCAAATAATCAAATAGAGATAGAATGTTGGATATAGATGATATAGTGATAAATTTGCGTTCTATCCAAATGTTATTATCTATGCCAAAATATTTGATATAGAAAGTGCCAATACATGCAACAATGCTAAGATATGTAATAACATTGGCAACTAAGTTTGACAAATCATCTTATTTAGAAAATAAAAAGTACTACATGTTAAAGATCCAAGTATTGCACCAATTTAGAGTGGGTTATAAGTAATATAAGCATCAAGTCAATTGATAGAAGTAATATAAATGATATTGATCACATACTTCTATATAAGAGGCCATCTCAAAGGGCCCTATAGTACAGGAAGACAAAGGGCTTTGGAAATCATTTCAAAGCACAGGATTTCTCTTCTATTGCTCTACAAATATATGATGGTGGTATAGCTTTAGTTTTCAATATTTCCATAAATACTATTATCAACTATATTAGAATTGTGAAGGACATATCAAAGCTAAATTATGATCCTACAAAAATATCTATTATTGTCTTCTAATGTGAGTGGATGAAATAAGTAGATAATTGGAGGAACTTGACATACACAAGAGACAAAGTTGGTTTTTTCATAGTGAACTTTCAATATAAGTTATCTAGACTATCAAAACTATTTATTTTTTCAAGCCAATGCACTCAAGTATTCTTTTTTGATGATTTAAATAAACTGGGATAGAAGGTAGTATTATAAAAAGAGATATGTGCAAGGAAGGAAGTGATGGATTACTCCAACGTGTTCATAACTATAATAATTGAAGCTACAAGTCTAATAACTCCAGAGCAAGTGCTATTCCTTTTAAAAGAAGTAAAATTAATAGACACAATTGAATTGACAATAAAAAAGAATCTATTAGTAAATATAAGGTTTTGACCACAATATATTTATATCATTGAAAGAAATCCATCATATATAATGTTATTAAAAATTAACAATATTTATATATTCTATGGCCATAATTGTAACAACATTATCACTTAAATTTTTATATTGTGGTTGTAATCACCTACTAATATAAGAAGTAAGCATATAGCATTTTAGTTGCATTACAGTCACATTCAACTTACATTCCAATTATAGTCACATAATAGTACAAGGAATAAGCATATAGCATTTTAATTACATTATAATCACATTCAACTTGCATTCCAATCGTAATCACATAGTAGTACAAGAAATAAGCATGTAGCATTATAGTCACATTATAATTATATTCAACTTGCATTTCAATTCTGGACATTAGTCACAATAAGCATAAGAGATAATTTGTGCCAAGGACATGAACTAAAATAGATGCATAAGTTAGTAAAAAATTATGTCAAAAAAAATAACAAGATAGAAATAAAGAAGTATATATATTCAAGAAGAAACTGGAATGGCTATTGCCAAAGATTAGAAAATACATGAGACTCTTGAATTAGAGTAGAAGCAAGAAAGGAGTTGACAAGAGTGAAGAAGGCTTCACTCTTGTCTGTATTTATACTATCTATCTAAGAGCTATGAGGAAATATTCTATAGAACCTCCTACATGTGTCTAATTTGCAAGACACATGTCAAACTTATAAGACAAGTTTCCCACATGTGCACCACGTACTTGGCTTGTTCCATAAGCTACCAACATGTGCTACATGTGGCTAGCTTGTTGACTAAGTTTCTAACCTATCAATCACCTATAGACATGTATAAAGGTGATTCCACATCTATAAAGCTTCTAAGAAGCTTTTTTCTAAGATATTATCAAATTAGTTTATTTTATCTACTTCTATTAATCTATATTAATTAGATAATTATTAAAATAAATCATATGTTCATGACATTATTCCCCCTCCTAGAGACAAGTTCCTTGAAGAGCGGTAATTATATATTGAGAAAGTCCAAGATACATCGAATTATGCTTGCCACGTATTTTGATCTTTGTTTCCTTTGAAAGTAGTTGATAGGTTCTTTCAGCCATTGATAGTATCCCATACTAGGGTAAGAGGACCACCTTGTTATTTGATCATTGTTGAGGCCTTCATAGCTTCCTTCAAAGAAAACATTTGGAACACCATCAGGAATAGTTCCTACCTCTAAAAATACCACCAAACATCGAAAGTCTCTTCCAAGGTTGTAATATCAAACGCATTGTATTTTGCCATCAATTTGAGGAAGGACATATCATTCTTGAGGGTCTTCATCTCTATTCCGTCATCTTGAAGGTTGTAATAGTCGTAATGTCTTGTTTGATAAATCAGCAAATGATGGCTCTTGAATTGAATTTGCTGGTTGTTGATCTTTCATCTTTGTAGCACAAACAAATCTAAAGAAATAACAAATAATGATACAAGATAGGATGAAATCTCTATAGAACCTGCTTTGCTTTATAAGAAAGATTTTTTTGATTCTTTATCTTGATTTTGACGGATGTTGTCGATGAAATATATTGACTTTTATTGATGCATTTGCTAGATTTTTGGATGGCTCCCATGTGCGTTCACTAATATCATATCCATGCCAATGTACAAGATATTTCAGCCAATTTTGGTGTTGCCTTGAATCTAAAATCTCTTCGACCTCAAATTCTTCATTGTTGTCTACTTCTATAGGAGGCAATGGTATTTGTCTTCTTTCTTGTATATCCACTATCTTCTATGGCTTGAGAAGTGACACGTAGAATATATGATGGATCTTCATAGATTTTGATAGGTGTAATTGATAAGCAATTGGATTGATTTGTTTACAAATTAAAAAAGGTCTAATCCTATAATAATCAAGCTTGTCACAAGAACGGATAGTCTTCATATTACGACGAAGTAACCATACCTTATTGTCAATATAGAATTAAAGTTGTTCCTTGCGATAGACATTTGTATTGATTTTTTGTTGTTCTTGAGCTTTCTTTAGTTGTGCCTTCATTGTTGTATGTAGCTTTGACAACTGATTTGCTAAATCTTTTGTTGCAGGTTTATCAACTTTTAAAAATTCAAAAATATCAAGCCGTGGATGATAATTATAATTTGCAAAGAATGGAGTTTATTGAATAGAAGAATGTATCAAATTATTATAAGCAAACTCTGCCAATGGCAAAAGAGTTGTCCAATCATCTTGATGGTAGTTGATGGTACATGTCAAATATTGCTCCAAAATTTGATTTATTCATTCCGTTTGTCCATCAGTTTGAGGGTGGAAAGTTGAAGATAATTTTATATCCACCTTTATATTTTAAAAAAAGTCCTCCAAAACCTTGATATAAATTATGTTCCTCTGTTTCATATAATATCCCTTTGTAGTCCATAATACTAGTAGATATTATCAAGGAAGAATTTAGCTATTTTTTCACCTATAATAGATTTTATACATGGTACAAAATGTGCTATCTTGATAAAACAATCTACAATCATGAATATAGAGTCATATGAACTTGACTTTAGAAGATCCGTGATAAATCCATAGAATAAAAGACCAAGGTTGTCATGATACATGTAATGGTTGAAAAAGTCTGTAAGGTTAGTAACAAGGAGTTTTTGATCTTGAGCAAATATGACACAACTTTACAAATTCTTTAACAGCCTTCCACATTTGAGGCCACCAAAAATCTCTCAATATTAGTTCCAAAGTCTTATTATATTCAAAATATCCTATTGCAGGGAGATTGAGACAAGCTTCTAGAGCACGTAGTCATGCTATGCCTTTTAGAATATATAGACATCTTTCAAAATAAAGAAAATTGTTCTTGAACTCAAACTTGGAAGTATCATAAGACTTAGATGAATTATTTTTAATCTCATGGACAAGAGGATTTGAAGACATACTGGACTGGATTTTCTTGACAAAAGTGAAATCAACAATTAATGTTGATATCATTGCTCGAAGATGAAATTGTTCCAGCTTCAAGAAGATTGTTTTTTATTAATCAAAAGTTAAATCTGCTTTTCTTGGTATAAGATAAGAACGTCTAGAAAGGATATTGGACAAATCTTGTTGTTTTCATCACTGATAGGTGATAATAAACTTGAATCTTAATAAAGACATGCTCCAACGAGCCTAGCGACAATTCAATATGTGCGTAGACATGAAATAGTCAAGATTTTTGCGATCCGTATATACAATATCGTATTGAGGTTCAGCTATCATGTAAAAAAATTATACATATATGTTTAATGTATAATTTATTATATAATTAAGTAAAAGCTATAACAATGGATTTTATTAATTATAAGATGTGATTAGATTATTAATTTAGAAAGAATTTGTCTAAAAAGGATATTATTGAGATTTATATAATCTTATTTTTTCTTTTGATAGAATTTTGAGATTGATTTTATATTGATAGTAACTTTTATATGTCTTAAGTTATTTTTATTAGATATTGGTGATCCTTAAGATCTTATTTATTTCTTTTATTTGGTATCTAGAACACATATTATATAAATCTTATAAAAGAAAAGATTAGAAAAGAATTTTTAATATGAAAGGGGATAGCTAGGCCATCCATGTAAATGAATGGAGATGGATGATAGCAATCTCTATTTCTATTGGCCAAAAATCATGCCTAATGGGCTTCAAGGACGCTGCCCGAGGATTTATTAGAAATTAGGGTTTTTTTTTCGAAGGGAGTTGAATATCAAAGGCTAGGATCAAGAAGTTTGAATTTTTTGATATGGTTTTAGTATAAATCTTGCATGATTTGGACTTTTTATAAAAGAGATATAAGCACTCAAAGTTAGGGTGTCAAAATTCTACCTACTGTCATTCTTTTAAGAATAACGCATGCGTACAGAGAGCAATAGAAAATTGGCAACTAGGATTGAAAAGAGCACTTTCTTGGCTATATTTTTTATATATGGTTTAATAAAATCCAAGTTGTGATGAAGGAGATATTAGGAGCTGAAGTCAATATTTATAAGCTAAGGGCAGTAAGTAATCCCACTTAACTAGTGGTTATATTTTGAGCTATATCTTAGGCAATTTGATAGATTTTTAGCTCAAAATTTTTAAAAATATATATGTTTATGTCACAAGACTATAAAAAAAAAATTTGTAGCATTAAGATTTTGGGTTTGTGAGATATGAGGAAAATATTACTCGGGTGTCTCTAAACTAAGGTTTTAAGCACCTGTTAGGGATTTTGAGATACCAGACATTTAAAAACGAATTTATGGTTGATTCTTTTTTGTAGTGAAATTTTAAAAAAAATTGTATACTTTGAAGAAAAATTTATATAAACTAAATAATTCAATCAAGTGTTATTAAACTCTAAAGATCAAAAAGAAATAAGTCCATGCATGTGAATAAAGTTTTGAAGGATTTTTGTCAAAATTTGAACCTTTTTTGTACAAACCTATTTGAATACAAGAAGGTTTATCTATATAACTTCTCTTTTATAATATTATTGTATTATTTGTCTTTTATATTAAGAACAAATCACTTATTGGATTTTAGCCAATAAGATTCTTAAAAATTCTCTATAGCCATGTACCTACTATATTCCCAGACAGAAGTTCATGCCATACAACAATGGTGGCTAGACTAGAAGTGCCTTCCACATAGTGATGTCATTCTTAAAAAGAATCCACAATTGCAAAAAGTTCTTTATAATGGATTTCGTAATTGATCTCTATTAATAAAAATTTCTTGGAATAGAAAGCTACTAGGTGGAATTTGTCATTTTTTTCCATTTGTGACAATACTACCACCAAAGCAAAGTTTGAGACGTCTGTTTCTATAAAAAATATCTTGGAAAAGTTAATACAATATATGATTGGTGCAGAAATAAAAGCTGTCTTCAAAACCTCGAACAATACTTCTGCTTCTTTATTCTATTTGAATTTATCTTTACAAGTAAAGCTTGTAAGTGGAGCTGCAACTTGAGAAAAGTTCTTGATGAAGATTCGATAGTAATTGGCAAATCTCAAAAAACATTATACATCTCTTATTATTTTTAGAATCTTCTAATTTATGATTGTCTGGACTTTCTTAGGATCTATTTTGAGACTCATTCAAAATGATGTATCTTAAGAAGTCAACTTGAATAGTGTGAAATACATACTTTTCCATCTTGGCATATAACCATGTATCTCAAAGTTTTTGTAATACACAACAAATATGAAGTTTATATTCTTTTGTGTTCTTAAAATAGATTAAAATATCGTCTAAATAGTAGACAATGAAGTCATCAAAAAATTCACAAAAAACGTCATTCATAAGATGTTGAAAAGAAGCTGGTGCATTTGTAAGACTAAAAGGCATGGCATTATATTTGAAATATCTATACCTTGTTCGAAATGCAGTCTTCCATTCATCACCTTCTTTGATGCGTATTAGATTGTATGCTCCTCCTTGATCTATTTTTGTATAGATCTTGGCTTGATTCAATTGATCAAGAAGTCCAGATATCAAAGGTAAAGGGTACCTATTCTTGATGGTAATCTTGTTGAGCCCTCGATAATCTACACACATCCATAGTGATCCATCTTTCTTCTTTAAAAACAAGATAGAAGCTCTTCTTGGAGATTTTGAATTGCATATGAAATTTTTTGCCAAGTTCTCATCAATGTATTTTTTGAATTGAGCCAATTCATTCTGAGATAGGCTATAGATTAATCTGAATAGAGGCTAAGTTCTTTCTTTGAGATCAACTAAGCAATCATATAGACGATACTCCAGAAGAATATCTACATTCTTTTTTTCAAAAATATCTTCATAATCTTGATATTATCAAGGATGCAAGTTAGGAGATTAGCAAAGAACTAAGGAGAAGAAATCAGAACCAGAATAACTTCAAGAACAAAGAACCAGATGGACAAGAACAAGAACTAGATCAAGAATAAGAAATTGGATTAATATCAAGAACAAAGCAACACTCTGGATTATTCCAAGACTTATGTAGGCAAGACTAAGGTGCTTCTCAATCTTGCCTTTTATTTATACTATGAGGCCTTATGTCCTATTGGACCTTCTAAGAGTATCTTAGAATATCCTAGAAGCTTGAGGAAGATTTTAGAAGACTCTAAAAAGTCTACGGGAGGTCTTGGAAGGTTGAAGAAGATTTTAGAAGGTCTTAAGAATATCTTAGAATATTCTAGAAGTTTGAAGAAGATTCTAGAAGATTCTAAAAAATCTACGGGAGGTCTTGGAAGATTGAAGAAGATTCTAGAAGGTTCTAGAAGATTCTAAAAGATTTTAGAAAGCTATAGAAGGTTTTAGAAGACTAACAAAAGTTCTAGTAGTAGCTTAAAGTATGTCCATGACATCATCTTCTCTTCTAGCGATGAATTTCACGAGGAGCCAAAGCAATTTGATAATCAAATCATATATGTAAAAATTCTAGAATTTGTTAGAGTAGAGAAGCAACATATTCCGTCTTTTGTTCGTTGGTTATTGGTTCAATAGGACCCTTGACATGGCATCGATGACTTCCAGATATAATTGTCAAGGACTTGAAGTAGAGAAAGATACATAATCTAATGAAAATTGTATCAAAGAAAAGTCACAAAATGGAAATAAGAAAGTATGTATATTCAAAGAAAACTAGAATGGCTATTGCCAAAGACTAGAAATATGAAGACTCTTGAAACTAGATTAGAACCAAAAAAAGATTTGATAAGAGTGAAGAGGGCTTTACTCTTGCTTCTATAAATACTATTTAACTAAGAACTACGTGGCAGTTTTCTATAGGATCTCATACACATGTCTAATTTGTAAGACACATGTCAAACTTGCATGACAAGTTTCCCACATATGCACCACGTACTTGACTTGTTCCGCAACCTACCAACATATGTGACACATGGCTAGCTTGTTGACTGAGTTTTTTTCCTACCAATCACCTATAGACATGTATAAAAGTGATTTCGCATCTATAAAGCTTCTAGGAAGCTTCTCTATCAGATATTATCAAATCAACTTATTTTATCTACTTCTATTGGTCTATATTATTTAGATAATTTATTGGAGTAAATCTTATGTCCGTGATATTATCCTCCCTTTTAGGGACAAGTTCCACGAGGAGCAGTGATTATATGTTGAAGGAGTCTAGGATACGTCAAATTGTACTTGCTACATATTCTGATCTTTGTTCCCTTTGAAGGTAGTTGATAGGTCCTTTTAGCCATCGATAATGTTCCATACCAAGGCAAGAGAACCACCCTGTTATTTGATCATTGTTGAGGCCTTCATAACTTCCTTCAAAGAAAATATTAGAAACACCATCAGGAGTAGTTTCTACCTCTAAAAGTATCATCAAACATCGGGAGTCTCTTCCAAGGTCGTGATACCAAACACATTGTATTTCGCCATCAATCCGAGGAAGGACATGTCGTTCTTGAGGATCTTCATCTCTATTCCGTCGTCTTGAAGGTTGTGATAGTTGTAATGTCTCATCCGATAAATCAGCAAATGATAGCTCTTGAGCTGAATTTGCTGGTTGTTGATCCTCCATCTCTTTAGCATAAACAAATCTAATGACAAACAATAATATAAGTTAGGATGAAACCTCTATAGAACCTGCCTTGCTTTATAGCAAAGATTTTCTTGAGTATTTATCTTGGCTTTGATAGATGTCGTCGATGAAATGTATTAAATTTTATTGATGCATTTGTTAGATTCTTTGATGGCTCCTATGTGCGTTTACTAATATCGTATCCGTGCCAATGCACAAGATATTCTAGTTGATTTTGGCACCGCCTTGAATCTAAAATCTCTTCAACCTCAAATTCTTCATTGTTGTCCACTTCTATAAGAGGCGGTGGCTTTTTTCTTCTTCTTTGTATATCCATTGTCTTGTATGGCTCAAATAATGACACGTGGAATACAGGATGGATCTTCATGGACTCCGATAGGTGTAATTGATATGCAACTAAATTGATTTGTTCAGAAATAGGAAAAGGTCCAAGCCTATGATAGTCCAACTTATCACAAGGACGAGTAGTCTTGATATTGCGACGAAGTAACCATACCTTGTCCCCCACGTTGAATTGTGGTTGTTCCTTGCGATACGCATTTGCATTTATTTTTTGTCGTTCTTGAGCTTCTTTTAATTGCACCTTCATTATTGCATGTAGCTCTGACAAACAATTTACCAAATCTATTGCTGCTGGATTATCAACTTTTGAAAAGTCAAAAGCATCAAATCGTCGGTGATAAGCATAATTGGCAAAAAAAGATATTTGTTGCGTAGAAGAATATATCGTAATATTATAAGCAAATTTTGCCAATGGTAGAAGAGGCGTAATCGTATCTTGTTGTTGATTGATAGTACATAGCAAGTATTACTCCAAGACTTGGTTCACACCCTCTATTTCTCCGTCAGTTTGAGGATAAAAAGCTAAAGATAATTTTATGTCCACTTTTATGATTTTGAAAAGGGTTCTCCAAAATCTTGATACAAATTGAGTTCCCCTATCCGATATAATATCCTTATGTAATCCATGATAGCGATAGATATTATCAATGAAAAGCTTAGCTGTTTCTTCACCTGTGATAGATTTTGTGCATGGCACAAAATGTGCCATCTTGGTGAACCAATCTACTATCACAAATATAGAGTCATAAGATCTTGAGCTTGGAAGATTTGTGATGAAATCCATAGAAACAGAAGACCATGGTTGTTTTGGAATAGGTAATGGCTGAAGAAGCCCAAAAGGTCGATGACAAGGAGTCTTTGATCTTGAGTAGATATCACATGATTGTACAAAGTCTTTGACTGCCTTCCACATTTGAGGCCACAAAAAATCTCTTGATATAAGTTCCAAAGTCTTGTTGTATCCAAAATGTCCTGCCGCTGGAAAATCATGACGTACTTGAAGAACACGTAAACGTGCTTCTCCTTCTCGAACATATAGACGTCTTTCGAAATATAGTAGATTTTTCTTGAACTCGAATTTAGAAGAATTATAAGACTTAGAAGAATTATTCTTGATATCATGAACAAGAAGATCGAGGACATACTTGTTGAATTTGTGAAAAGTTGAATCAACGATTAATGTTGATTTTGTTGCTTTCGAATAAAGCATTACGGTTTCCAAGAGAGCTGGTGCTTTGTTCTTTCCCAAAAGTTGAATCTCCTTCTTTTGATACAAAGTAAGAATGTTTAAAAAGAGCATCGGATAAACCTTGTTATTTTTCTGGCCAATAAGTGATAATAAACTTGAATTTTGATAAAGACATGCTCCAACAAGCCTAAGAATGATTCAACACACGTGCCGGCATAAAATACTTGAGGTTCTTGTGATCTGTATATAAGATGACTGAATTCAAAGCGCCTTCTAGATAATAATGCCATTCTTGAAAAGAATCCACAATTGCAAGAAGTTCTTTGTCGTAGATCTCATAATTGATCTTGGCTGCTGAGAATTTTCTTAAATGAAAAGCTACTAAATGAAGTTTGTCATCTATTCCCATTTTTGACAAAATCGCATCTAAGGCAAAGTCTGATGCGTTTGTTTCCATAAAAAACGCCTTGGAAAAATCTACACGATACAGGATTGGTGCAAAAACATATGATGCCTTCAAAGCTTCAAATGCTGCTTCCGCTTCTTGATTCCATTGGAGTTATGGCTCTAATGGAATCTATAAGACTTTTTAAGTCAAACGTGTAAGTGGAGCCATAACTCAAAAGAAGTCTTTGATGAAGATCCAATAATAATTGGTAAATCTCAAAAAGTATTGGACATCTCTTATCATCTTTGGAATCTTCCAATTTATGATTGTGTGGATTTTTTTAAAATCCATCATGAGACCATCATTTGAAATGATGTATCCTAAGAAATCAACTTGAGCAGTGTGAAATATATACTTTTCCATCTTGGCGTTGTCATACTGAAATTGCTTACAGTATGTAAAATCCACTCAAAATGCATAATATGTTTATAGATTTAGATATGTGTTAGAATGATTAGTAAAATAAATTAAAGGGGTTGATAGAAGAAACTTTATTTTATTTTTACTTATTTTGATTATGGTATTTAAAAAATATAAGATCTAAATAATTAGTATGAAGCCTTGAGAAAAGATGGGAGCCTAAGGATGAAAATATAAGCTAGTAGGAGGCTAATTGGGAGGGATGAAATGAAGGTATGGTCGGATGAAGGCAAGGAATGGAAAACTTCATCCCTATTGGTTGAATACCATGCCCAATGGGCTTTGAGGAGGCTGCCTGCGACCTTAACAAGGGTTTTGGTGACTTTAAGAAAGCCATTAGAAAAACAAAGACTAGGGTTGTAAAGTTTAAAATTTTGGGTACAATTTGTGTACAAAATTAGAGGATTTGGAATTAGGGTAAAGAAGTAATAGCCATTTGAAGATAAGGTGTCAATATGAGACATACTGTCACTCTTTTGAGGATTGGAGGAGTTGTATGAAAGTTTTTGGAGATCGGGAGGTGCCGCTAGACAAGGGATTTCAAGCTCTACACCTGATGTGGAAGAATTACTACATTTGGAGTTCTGAAGAAGGAGTTATTGGGAGTCAAAGACAGCAGATTGAATTCCAAGGTAGTAAGTAGGCCGTTTTGTTGATAGTGATGGGGTTTGCCATATCTTATGTTTTTCGGCGAAATTTTGTCTCAAAATTTCCGAGAAGGTGTATTATTATGCTAAGAAGCTATACATCAAAGTTTCATAGCATTTTAACTTTTAAATTGTGAGATATGAAGAATTTAGTACATGGGTGTTTGTAAAAAAGGGTTTAAAGCTACTGCTAGGGTTTTGGCGATATCTAAAGATTGATAATGAATTAACAGTTGAAATTTGTGGTAGTAGGTGTGAAGAATACATCAAGACTTCATATAAATTGAGAGTAGATTTAGACGGTTGGATTAAAAATTATGGATTATTGAAGTTTGGAAAAAATTCCCTTTCTACGGGGGAATGAGGGTTTAGAGTATTTTGTTATGTTTTGAGTGGTTTAAGGAAATTAGGCTTATGTATTGGGTGTAATAGCCCTATGAAAATCTCTTTTATATAAACTTGGGGGTTTTTATTATACTTGAATCTTGCTTGAGTAATTAGTGGCAACCAAAAGCCCAGCGCTTTCTTGAGGCAGATTCTCTCTACCACGATAGCGTACAATCCCGCATCACTAAGTTTTTGTAATACTTGACGAACATGTATTTCATGTTCTTCTACATTCTTAGAATAGATCAAAATATCGTCTAAGTAGCAGACAACAAAATTGTCTACAAACTCATGAAAAATATCATTCATGAGATGTTGAAAAGCAGCTGGTGCATTTGTAAGTCCAAAAGGCATGACAATATATTCAAAATGTCTGTACCTGGTTCAAAATGCAGTTTTCCATTCATCTCCTTTTTTGATGCGTACTAGATTATATGCTCTTCTTAGATCTATTTTTGTATAGATCCTAGCTTGATTCAACTGGTCAAGGAGTCTTGATATCAGAGGTAATGGATATCTGTTCTTGATTGTGATCTTGTTGAGTCGTCGATAGTCAATATACATCTGCAATGATCCATCTTTTTTCTTCACAAATAGAACTGGAGCTCGTGGTGGAGATTTAGAATGGCGTATGAAATTCTTGGCCAAATTCTCGTCAATATACACCTTGAGTTTAGCTAATTCATCTTGTGATAAACTGCAGATTGGTCCAAATAGTGGCTGAGTTCCTTCTTTAAGGTCGATTGAACAATCATATAGACGATGCTCTAGAAGAATATGTGCATTTTTTTTCTCAAAAATGTCTTGATAATCTTGATATTGATTTGGAATGCTACTTGAAGTCTTTCCATCGTTAGAAATAGGTGATAAATGACAAAAGGTGATCCTTCTTTTGTAGCATGCAAGAAAGCTCTTGCACCTATAAACGGAGGTTTAATTCTATTAGATTTATGATTTTTTACTTGTATAATTATATTTTTAGCTATACTTTTAGAAAAATTCAGAATACAAGAAATCCAATCTATTCAAGGGTTGTATTTTTCTAACCATGATAGACCTAAAATAACTGGAATAGAGGGAAATCTAATTATGTTGAAAATTATGCAACTATTATGGCCATTTACTACTACATCTAGAGGAAGTGTTTCATGAGTAACATCTCCAAAAGATAAAGGATGACCATCTATGACTTCTACGTGTACGGATTTAGATTTTTGTACTATCTGTATTCTATGGCTTTTAGCAAATTCTTCATCTAAAAAACAAGCTGAGGCTCCCAAATCTATTAAAGTAGAGGCTTTGTAATTATTAGGTCCTAAATATACATCTATTATAAAACAAGGAGATGGTTGTGAGGAGAGGATAGGACCTTCATTAGAAATTGTACAAGATCCCAGCCGCACGGTCCTTATTGTGGCTGGACAAATTCGTTTTCCGACATATTGTCTTCTTTGACAGTCGTACTCCTCATCTTGTGGTTGCATCGTTTCTTTGGATAATTTTGAGCAGTGTGTTTAGGTTCTCCACAATACAAGCATAATCCTTCTTGACGACATCGAGTCTTTTCTTGTTCAGTAAGCAGCTTGAAATGTATAGCATCAATTTGCATGTCCTCGACTTCTGAAGGAACATATTCAGAAGACATTGGTACTGCCACTGAATTATAATGTTGCTAAGATTCTCTTATATGACTTTCAGATCTAAATTCAAAAAGCCAATTATCACACTTCACGGCAAAGTCTATTCCTTGACTAAATGTTTGAGGATCTTATAAGTTCAATTTCTTCACTTCATATTGTAATCCGTAGAAAAATTAACTGATGAGTGTAGCATTGTCCTACTTGATATCGATTGCTAGTTGTCAAAATTGTGTAACATATAATGTCACTGATCGATTGCCTTATCGTAGGATATGAAGCTTATTGGTTGCAATACAAGTTGTATCGTATTTTCCATACATAGATCAAAATTTTGTTGAAAAAGCTTCTAAATTATCCAATATTAGATCATGTCATTCCAGAAAAGATAAAAACCAAGATAAAGCAGAACCTAAAAGTAGTGTACCAATAAATATGACTTGCAATCTTGGAATTGGAAAACTTTGTGGTTGCAATTCAATCACCAATTGGACTTGATTGATGAATCCTCAAAACTTCGATCTTGTGCCATCAAACTTCTCAGGTAGACCAATTGTTGGTTCTTTGATGCTTGGACAATGTTTCAATGTAGGAGGAATTATATGGCTTGGTGTAGATGTTGAAGCAACTCCAACCATATCTATATCTTCATTATTTGATAACCTTGTTGCTCCTTATAGAGGTACAGTGAGTTGATGCATTGCAAGCATCAATTCTCTCATTTGCTCTTGCATTTGTGCCATTGCATTCTTCATTTCGGCAAGCTCTGCCATGATAACACTTCAAAAAATATCTAACACCACTCAAGATAAATAGAAGGGAGAACAAAGAAAATACTAGGAATAATATCAATTTAGAAGAGAATAATCTGCAACTTCTAATATGCTTGTGTCTTATCGAGAGAAAGGGATAATCCACTCTTAATTAAGACAAGACAAAGCTATGATATTATAAGTGTACTCTTGTCAATCTGTCAAAGATATGAACTAGAAAAAGATACATAATCTAATGAAAATTGTATCAAAGAAAATTCACAAAATGGAAATAAGAAAGTATGTATATTCAAAGAAAATTAGAATGACTATTGCCAAAGACTAGAAGCATGAAGACTCTTGAAACTAGACTAGAACCAAGAAAGGATTTGACAAGAGTGAAGAGGGCTTCACTCTTGCTTCTATAAATATTATCTAACTAAGAACTACATGGCGGTATTCTATAGGATCTCATATACATGTCTAATTTATAAGACACGTGTCAAACTTGCATGACAAGTTTCCCACATATGCACCACGTACTTGGCTTGTTCTGCAAGCTACCAACATGTGTGACACATGGCTAGCTTGTTGACCAAGTTTTTAACCTATCAATCACCTATAGACATGTGTAAAGGTGATTCCGCATCTATGAAGCTTCTAGGAAGCTTCTCTATCAGATATTATCAAATCAACTTATTTAACCTACTTCTATTGGTCTATATTACTTAGATAATTTATTGGAGTAAATCTTATGTCCGTGACAATAACCTCTGTTAGACCAACATCCCATCCAAGAATTTGTTCTTCATTGCAACCTTCAAAACATCCTCCAAACATAATTTTTGGTCCACCTGGAATCACCCTTCCAACTTCGAGGAGTATTACCAAAGCTCGGGCATTTGAATCAAGATTTTTCTGATGAGGCCATACTTTCAAAGATTCTAAGCATGGCCTTACTTGACGTTGGGATACTCCTTCTTCATCTTATCCATGTTCTTCAAACCTAACAGATTGTAAAAGTTACAATGATTTTCCAGCCGCTTGTATGCCAGAAAAGTCTTCTGACTCTTGTTCCTACAATTTCCTTCAAACGTGAAGATTTAACATGATAATTAATAAGCCTTTAGCAAGATCTATTCTATCTTAGGAATATATAAGTCTAGGTCTCGGCATGGCTCTCCCTTTTTTATATTGGTCTTTTGTAATTGATAGGAAGCGTCATTAAGAAGCCAAGAAATGTTATTGTCCACAAAATCTTTAATGACCATTGAATCCAGGTTTTTTATGATATTGTTGATGGAATTGGTGAACCTTCTTAGGTGCATTCTTAAGGTTATCTGAGGGTTCCCATATTCTTTTGCTAACTCCATAGCCCTTCCAATGGATGAAGTATTCCAATCATCCATGTCTTATACGTGAATCCAATATTTCATCCACCTCGTATTCAATCTCTTGATTGACTTCAACTGGAGCTGGTGGTAGAATAGTTCTTCCAGCAATATTTGATTTATAATAGGTTTCTAAAAATGAGACATGAAAGATTGGATGAATATGCATACTACTCGATAGTTCGAGAGGAAAACTTACTGAATTTACTTGGTGTAGAATTGTAAAAGATCCAAGTCTTTGATAGTCTAATTTTTGTGATGGCCGATTTGTTTGTATATTTTGTCAAAGTAACCAAACACAATCTCCTACTTTGAAATTTGGTTGGTTCTTGCAATGAATGTCTAGATAGTCTTTATATCGATCTTGGACTATTTGTAATTGAAATTTCAGTTCTTCATGGATGGTTTTTAAATAAGTAGCTTGATTCTTTGCATCAAGGCTTCCCACATCTTCAATTTGGAATGGATCTGCTCTAAGGTGATATCCATAGTTTGAAAAGAATGGAGTTTGCTTTATTGAAGAATGTTTGAAGTTATTGTATGCAACCTCAGCCAATGGTAGAAAGTCCGTCCAATCATCTTGTTGATAATTTATACTGCAACAAAGATATTGTTCCAAGATCTGATTCACTCATTCTATTTGACTGTCAATTTGAAGATAATAAGTGGATGACAGGTTGATCTTCACGTTTAAGAGCCGAAATAATCCTCTCTAAAAGTTTGATACAAATTGTGGTCCTCGATCTGAAATAATATCAATTGGAAGGCCATGTATTCGATAAATATTATCAATAAAAAGGTTGGTTGTTTCCTCCCCAGAAATAGTCTTATTGTATGGGATAAAGTATACCATCTTGATAAGACAATCTACCACAACAAAAATTGAATCTTTTCCATTCAAAATTAGGAGGTCTGTATTGAAATCCATAGATAACAATTGCCATGGGCCATTAGGAATTAAAAGGGGTTGCACAAGTCCATATGGTTGGTGTCTTGGAATCTTTATTCGTGCACAAATTTTGCACGATTGGATGAATTCTTTCACCAATTTCCACATTTGAGGCCACCAATAGTCTCTTGATATCAATTCCAAGGTCTTATTGAAGCCAAAGTGTGCAGCTGCTGGAAGGTCATGTCGAGCTTGAAAGATTTGAAGTCTTGTAGGTCCTGGAGGAACATATAAGAGATTCTTAAAGTATAACAATCCATCTTCCAATTTGAAATTATTATTTTCTTCCACATGTGCATTTTTTAAACGTTGTTGGATGTTCTTTATAAATAGATCTGTCTTCATTGCTTTCTGGATTTTCATCTTAAGAATTGTATCTATATAGGTAGATATTGTCAATGTCTTTAACTGCAAATTAGACGGCTTCAATATGATTGATTTTTGTTGATCCAATATAATGTCTCCTATTCTTGATGCAAGATATGATCGTCGAGAAAAGGCATCTGATTTTCCTTGAAGTTTTCCTGGATGATATGTAATTATAAAATCAAATTGAAATAATGACATGTTCCATCGTGCTTGTCGATGATTTAGAATTTGAGCACTCATAAAATATTCCAAGTTTTTGTGGTCGGTATATATCATGATCTTGTGTTGAGCTCCTTCCAACAAATGGCGCCATTCTTTGTCATAGATCTCGTAATTAATCTTTGCAGTTGAAATTTTTTTGATTTCCATCAATAATTGCCAATAATTCTTTGTCATAGATCTCGTAATTAATCTTTGCAGTTGAAAATTTTTGAAAGCGGAATGCTACTGGATGTAGTTGACCATCATCACTAATTTGAGAGAGTATAGATCCCTATGCAAAATCTGAGGCATCTGTTTTCAGAATAAATGGTTTTGTTGGATCTTTATGGACAAGTATAGGAGTAGAGGTGAAAGATTCTTTTAGCTTCTTAAATACTTTTTCAGCCTTATTATTCCAAATAAATTTGTCTTTGCCTATAAATTGTATTAATGGAGCCGCAATCTTGGAATAATCTTTGATGAAGATTCTGTAGAAATTTGCAAATCCCAAAAAACATTGTACATCTCTAATTGATGACGATTGTTTCCACTCCATAACAGTTTGTATCTTCTTTGGATCCATAGAAATCCCATTTTTTGAAGCAATACATCCCAAAAATTTGACTAATGGTTGGTGGAAAGAGCATTTCTCTAATTTGGCATATAATCCACTTTCTCGTAGTTTCTTTAATACCTTCCATACATGATATTCATGCTCTTCTTCATTCTTTGGAAAAAATCAAGATATTGTCCAAGTAGATGACTACAAAGTCATCTAAGTATTCTCATAAGATATCATTCATCATATGTTGAAAGACTGCAAGTGCATTTGTAAGTCCAAAAGGCATAACATTATACTCGAAATGTCCATACTTTGTACGGAATGTTGTCTTCTATTGATCTCTTTCTTTAATCCTAACTAGGTTATAGGCGCCTCTCAAATCAATCTTTATAAAAATCTTTGCTTGTCCTAATTGTTCCAATAATCCTGAGATTAATGGTAATGGATAGCGATTTTGAATGTTGAATAAAATTCTTGGCTAGATTTTCATCAATATATTCTCGTAAGGCTGTAAGCTCTGTTTGTGACAGATTGTAAATAGGACCAAATGGAGGTTGAGCTCCATCTTGTAATTTGATTGCACAATCATAAGGACGATGTTTGAGTAATATGTCTGCTTTTTTCTTTTCAAATACGTCTTCTAGGTTGCGATATTGATTAGGAATTTCTTGCTTTAGTTGCTCCATTTGATCTTTCATTGGGATAGGATACAATGCAAATGCATCTCTTTTTTTTGTTGCTTGCATAAATACTTTAACTTTAAGAAATAGAGCAATATCTCATTTCTTCTTTTGATGTGTAGATGTTGAAGAAATCTTCTGCATACTCCAATCAATATCAGGATTATGTAGCTCAAATCAAGGAAGTCCAATGACAATAGGATTTGTCGGACATCTAATGATGCTAAAAATAATTTGTGATACTTAATCTCCTAGTATCACTTCCAATGGTTGGGTTTCTTTGACAACATCTCCTGATGCAAGGTTTCGTCCATCAATGATTTCAATTGGTGCAGGATGGATCTTCTTTACAAGTAGTAGATTGTGCATGGTTGCAAAATCCTTATCCATGAAGCATATTGAGGCTCTAGTATCTAAAAGGGTTTTAGCAAAAATTTCTTGTTTCAAGGTTCTTATATATACAAGAAGTATAAAACAAGATATTGGATCCGGAGGTAAAAAGAGACCTTTTTCTGATACTTTAGATTTGAGGGTGTCCAACCGCAAGGTCCCTATTGTGGCTAGACGTCTTTGTTTTTTGACCTTTCTAATTTGGATATTATACCTTGTGCCTTGAATTCTCTAGACTTATTTGGATAATTTGTTGTCTTATGATTGGATCTTCCACAATATAGGCATAATTTCTCTTGCCAATGTCTAATCTTTTCCGCAGGTGTTAATGGCTTGAATTGAGTCGTATCAATTTGCATAGGTTTAGGATATGTTAATGGCTTTTTCAATACTCTTGAAGATGTAGCAGTCGTACCTTGAAAGGTATTGTTGAAAATTGATCGCCTTTCTTGTCGTAATTCAAACATGCGATTGTCACAAGTAATAGCTTGAGCTATGAGTTCCTCTAAGCTTTCAACTCTTTGCATTGATCAAATTGATCAATAAATTCTTTACATCATCTTTTAAGCCATAACAAAATTGAGTCATAAAAGCCTTATTATTTCAATCAAGATCACAAGTAAGTTGTTAAAATTTTGCGCCATAAATTGCAGCTAAACGTTGCCCTTGTTGTAGATTTTGGATCTTCCTCTCTGCCACTCTTTCTCGATCACTATCTCCAAATGCAACAATAAATCTCTCCATAAAAGCTTCTAAATTGTACAGGATCAAAGAATTATTTTCCAACAGTGGCGGAAACCATGATCGAGCACTTTCTGATAAAAAAATACCCACAAAAGCGACTTGGGTGAATCCATCTAGGTAACGAGATGGATATAGTCATAAGTAAAGTCGCACTTCTTGTACAAATCCTCAAAAGTTAGATCTTGTTCCATCAAACTTATTAGGTATACTAGCTTTTGGCTCTTTTATGACAACCCTTGGAATTTCTAGAGAAGTTGTGTGCATAGCTTGTTTACTGCTTGCTTCTCTTAATCAAATAATCTCTTGTTGTAAGTTATGAATCTCTCGCTTAGTTTCTTCAGATACTTACTCCATTTGCGATTCTTTTCTTCGATTGCGGAAAAATATTATTTCTTCTCGTATTGTATTCAATAGGGCTCCAAGATTTGCAAGTTTTGCCACTCTATTCTCTGTTTGTGAGGATGCACCTCCATTAACCTAATCTATTTCTATCTTAAAAATAAAAAAAAAAAAAATTGATAAGCTGTTAGTATTTTCTATACTAAAAAGAATACTTTGAGACAATTAGTTTAGAAGAGGGTAATCCACTATCGTGGCAAAAGTCCGCTTCAACTAGACGCAAGGTCCCTCTTTATAATCAAGTTGTATCCAATATGTACAAAGTTTCTTAAATTTCTCTTTTATAGTCACAAAACCATGTGTATAATAAATCAACAAACCAGAAGCTTGAAAATTTATAAATCAAAATTCAATTGTTTAAATATTTTCAAACTTTGGAAGCATAAAATTCACTTGTTTAGTTATCTTTAAGAAAAACCTCAACTATGAATTTGTTACCGATCACCAAATATCATCAAAATATTAGCAAGTAATTTTATAAGTAAAAACCAAACTAGAAACTTGAAAATTCATAATTTGAGATCTAGTTATTAAAATAAGCTTAAAATTTGGAAAAACATAACCCATACTTTTAATCTTTGTCACATAAATTTTGAGCTATGAATTCATTGCCGATCGTTAGATATCACCAAGTCCTTGGCAGGTACTTTTGAAAGTCAAATCCCAACTAGAAACTTGAAAATTCATAATTTGAGATCCAGCTATTCAAATAAGCTCAAAATTTAGAAAAACATAATTCATACCTTTGATCTTTGTCACATAAATTTTGAGCTATGAATTCATTGCCAATCGTTAGATATCATCAAATCCTTATCAGGTACTTTTAAAAGTCAAAACCCTAGATACTTGAGAACAAAATTTGCTATTACTCCCTAATCAAAGTTTCAATTGATATGAGATTTTAGACATAGACTCTTTATAGTATAAGTAATATGTATACAAAAATTGAGCTTCAAATTCATCTTGAAACTCAAGTTCTAGCTTAAAGCAAACCCTTCTATTTATCTAACTTCTTCAAAACCCTAGTTTAGTTTGTTGGTTTTAACTAGCCATATCTCACTCATTCTAGACTCATTTCTATCAATTCTTGGATGTAAAATGTATAGCTTAAAGTCTAGTTTTTAATTCAATTTTTTGATTTCTTGTTAATATCTTAAAACTCCTAATATATCCAAAAAAGTGACAGTAGATGTCATATTAGTAGCCTAAGTTCAAACAAGCATATCTCTCTCATCTAAGCTCTGAATCATATTTTTCTACCACCTAAACTCATGCCAAGAAGAAGCTCTCTCTGAATACTTCCTTGGATTTGCCAAAAAATCTTGTCTTCTTCTCTTCCGAGCTCATCAAAGAAGTCGCAGCCAAGGTCTTCAAAGTCCAAGTCAATACTATTAATGGTAGCCAACTATTGACATCCAAACCTCTATTTATCCTTAGTAAAATCCTAAATTCAACCTCAAAGTCAAAACTCCTTATATCTATAAATATAACCTTGAATCTACTAAAATCTAAGATTGGAAAAAAGATAAAAGAAATAAAAGAAGTTTTCAAGGCTAAATCAAAGTTAAAGTTAAGATTAAAGATAAAGTAAAATTTTAGCCAAAGAAAAAGAAAGAAAGTGAGAAATATTTCCAAAACTATATAAAAACTTAGATTAGTAAGAAGAAAGAAAAAACTTAATAAAATTTTAAAGAAAAGGTAGTTAAGTTAGGTTTCTATATATGGATATATTTACTTCATGATACCGCAACCTCTAAAATATAGTGATATAACTTAAGAAAGAGATAATCCACTCTTTCCAAAGAAAAATCAACTACAACAAGTAAACATATCAGTCTAGAAGAGGGTAGTCCGCACTCCTCTAGAACGCAATAGTATCTTGAAGAGGGATAATCCACTTTCTATCAAGAGATCTAAGCTCTGATATGATTATGTAAGTCAGTCTTACCAAACTGTTAAGGATGCAAGTTAGCAAGTTAGCAAAGAACTAAGGAAAAGAAATTAGAACTAGAATAACTCCAAAAATAAAAAACTGGATGGACAAGAACAAGAACTAGATCAAGAATAGAAATTGGATTAATATCAAGAACAAGGCATCACTGTGGATTACTCCAAGACTTGTGTTGGCAAGACTGAGGTGCTCCTCAGTCTTGCCTCTTATTTATACTATGAAGCCTTATGTCCTATTGGACCTTCTAAGAGTATCTTAGAATATTCTAGATGCTTGAGGAAGATTTTGAAAGACTCTAAAAAATTTACAGGAGGTCTTGGAAGATTGAAGAAGATTCTAGAAGGTCCTAAGAGTATCTTAGAATATTTTAGAAGTTTAAAGAAGATTCTTGAAGACTCTAAAAAATCTATGCTAGATCTTGGAAAGTTGAGGAAGATTTTAGAAGGTTCTAAAAGATTCTAAAAGATTCTAAAAAGCTATAGAAGGTTCTAGAAGACTATCAAAAGTTCTAGTAGTGGCTTAAAGTATATTCGTGACAAATATTGGCTTGGAATGCCATTTGAAGTCCTTCCACCATCAGAAGTGGGTGTAATATAAATAACAAAAGATGATCTTTCTTTTATTTCATTCATAAATACTTTTACATCTATAAGTATGAGTTTTATTATATTAGGCTTATGATTTGTTATTTGACTTATGGGACTCTTATTAATGCTTTGAGAATAGTGAAGTCTATGGAGAATCCAATCTATTCAAGAGTTGTACTTTTTAACCATGATAAATCTATAATGACTAGATTAGAGGGAAATTTGATTATATTAAAGACTATATAAGTATTATGACCATCTATTATTATATTTATAAGAAGGATTTCATGAGTAACATTTTCAAAAGCTAACGGACAACCATCTATGACTTCTACATGTACGGGTTTAGTTTTTTGTATTGAAGGTATTTTACAACTTTTAACAAATTCTTTATTTAAAAAAACACATTGAGGCTCTTGAATCTAATAAGGCAGAGGCTTTTTGATTTTTAAGTCCTAAATAGACATCTATTATAAAACAAGAAGAGGGTTTTGAGGAGAGGATAGGACCTTTACTAGGAGTTGTATAAGATTTCAATTGCATGGTTCCTATTGTAACTAGACAAACTTGTTTTCCAACATATTATCTTCTTTGACAATTGTACTCCTCATCTTATAATTGCATCATTTCTTTGGACAATGCTAAGCAGTATGTTTAGGTTTTTCATAATATAAACACAATTCTTTTTGACGATGACAAGTCTTTTCTTGTTTAGTAAGAGGTTTGAAACGTATCGCTGTCGCGTTGTAAATTAAAACATAGTGTGAAAGATATAAAAGAATGTGTTAAAATAAAAAGATTAAGATTAGAAGAGGAGAGGATAAAAAAAAGAAGGGATTGTGATTATAACCACATTATCTTGGAGGTTACAGTATTTATCACAAGCTCAAGGATGATAGATAGGCCAAACTACTAATTTCCTACTGAAATTTCCATTAGCAGTACCAAGTCATGAAGCCAAGGATTTCTATAGTAAAGTCAAGTAGATTCAAACTCACGTCAGCTCCAAAGTAGCTAAGAACTCAACCACACAAGCTTCTTTGACTTGGCAGTGTAGAATGTAGTTCTTTCTTTTTTATTTCTAATCTAATCTAAATTGTTTCTTTCTACTTATTAGATTTTCTTCTATTTTATCTTAGATCTATTTTATCTTTATTTTTTTCTATCTTAGATCTAAACTTAAATATTATAGGCTAAAATTAGAAGAGAAGTTGATAGAAAAATGGTAGTAAGAAGATAAAATAGAAATTTACTTCAAAAAAAGAGATTTCATCAAATTAATTCAAGATAAAATATAAAAGAGGTGGAAAGACATGGCTAAGGTGTCTCTTTGACTAAAGGAAGAAGGGAGACCGGGTGGAGATGACAAGGAGGGATCATGAAGAAGAAGAAGGAGAGTTTTTTTTAGAGGCATAGGATTTTTATATAGGTAGTATATATTTTGGTATGTAGAGGGAGCTTGGAGAGGATTTTAAGTGAAATTTTTTGTAGATTTGTAGTAAATAAGATAAAGAACATATAAAAATAATTCTCATATCTTTTGGTTAAATATCAAGAAAAATATGAGTCATCAAAGTTACAAGTGTTTAAGACTAGGGCAGTGAGGATTACTAAATTTCGGGCCTTGGCTCTTGGGAACCACTTGGACTCTAGAGGCGAAATTTGCTGGATTTTTGTTCCTTTTAGAGTGAACTATTTTGTGTCAAAATTTCAAGTCAATATGATCTCTGAGCAAAGAATTATGAGTGAAATTGTAACCGGGTTTGGATGAAAAGAAAAATAGAGTGAAGGCAGGATTGGGGTTTGTATGGATAGTGTGTGTGTGTGTGTGTGTGTGGGTTTTTTTGGGTATAAATGGAGTTAGGGGACGAATTTGAGTGTAAAATTTGATAGACATAATCTATATAAGTTAGAAAAGAGATGAGAGCAAGTTTGATACTCATTTGTTTTATGAATAAAATGTTATGCTCTTTCAAAGTGATAAGGATCTATCTCCAAGTCAATGAAGTTTGAAGGAGCATATCTTTGTAATTAGAGTAGTATTTTGAGTAAAATTTATTGGAGTTTGTAGATATATGAGTCTATTAAGTTGTGTAAAAAATTGATTGCTATTAGAGTTATATTTAAAGAATTATGAGGAAATTTGTAGACGGATCTAGAGTTGTTAGAAGACAAAATTAAAGAAGAAGGGTAGAGTCTATAATTCTAGTTCAAAGAGGAATTTTGGAGCAAAAATTGGAGGATATTTACAACATAAAACAAGCAATAAGCCTACCAAATTTTAGTACTTAAGTTTTTGTTAATGAGGAGCAATGAAGGTGTGAAGCAAAAGGGGTCTAGAATCAAAGGCAGCATAGAGGGATTACTTTGACAACATGGTTCTCTCTAACCACATGAGCTATAATCAAAAGGTTTATGGGATTTTCTTCCTTACTTCCTTAAGTACCTTGTATCTAAATTTTGCTTCAATTGATGTGATATCCTAGGATTTATGAGCAAAATTGAGAGCAAATTTCTAAAGGCAGAATATATTAGGGTTAATAAAGTATGTTTAATAGAGCTAAGACTCTCATCATGACACCCCGTCAATTTGCATGTCTTCTACTTTTGAATGTACGTATTAAGAAGACATTGATATTGCCATTATATTGTAGTAGTGTTGAAGCTCCCTTGTGCAGCTCTCTGATCAAAATTCAAAAAGCCGATTGTCACACTTCACAACAAAATCAATTGCTTGACTTAATGTCTAAAAATCAGATAAGTTGAGCATCAATTTCTTTACTTCATATTGTAATCCATAGAGAAATTGGCTAATAAACACAGCATCATCCCACTTGATGTTAATTCCTAATTATCAAAATCGTGAAGCATATGATGTCACTGATTAATTGCTTTGTCACAAGAGACAGATCTTATTGGTTGCGACACAAATTGCATCATATTTTGCATACATAGATCAAAATTCCATTAAAAAATGTCTCTAAATTATCTAATACTAGATCATGTCATTCAAGAAATGACTAAAATCATGATAAAGCAAAATTTAACAATAGTATTCCAATAAACGTGACTTGTGATCCTTGGATTGAATAACTTTGGGATTGAAGTTCAATCACCAGTTGTATTTGATTGATGAATCCTCAAAACTTAAATTTGGTGCCATCAAACTTCTCTGGCAAATTAATTTTTGGTTCTTTGATGCTTGAATGGTGTTCAATTGTAGATGAAGTGGTATGGCTTGAAGCAGCTCGAATCATCTCTATATCTTCACTTCTTGCTAATCTTATTCCTTTTTGTGGTGGTGTATTGAGTTGATGCATTGCAAGCATTAATTCTCTTATTTGCTCTTGCATTTGTGCCACTGCGCTCTTCATTTCAGCAAGCTCTGCCATCATACTACAATAGAAAAATAAAAAGGTGTCTATTCTCACTACAAAATAAAATACTCAAGAACAAAGGAAAAAATTCTAAGAACAATATCAGTTTAGAAGTAGATAATCCATAACTTCTAATATGCTTATGTCTTATCAAGAAAAAAGGATAATCTATTCTTAATCAATAAAAGACAAAGCTCTGATATTGTAACTTCACTCTTATTAATTTGTCAAAGATATGAACTAAAACAGATACATAAATTAGTAAAAAACTATGTCAAAAGAAAATAATAAGATAGAAATAAAGAAGTATGTATATTCAAGAAGAAATTGGAATAGCTATTGCCAAAGACTAGAAAATACATGAGACTCTTGAACTAGACTAGAAGCAAAAAAGAAGTTGATAAGAGTGAAGAAGGCTTCACTCTTGTTTCTATTTATACTATCTATCTAAGAGTTACGTAGCGGTATTCTATAAGACCTCCTACAAGATAGGTTTTTGACATGTGCGCCACATATTTAGCTTGTTCCGCAAGCTATCAACATGTGCGACACATGGCTAGCTTGTTCCACAAGCTACGAATATGTGCGACACATAGCTAACTTATTGACCAAGTTTCTAACCTATCAATCACCTATAGACATGTATAAAGGTGATTTCACATCTATAAAGCTTCTAAGAAGCTACGTTTTAAGATATTATCAAATTAATTTATTTTACCTATTTCAATTAATCTATATTAACTACATAATTATTGGAATAAATCTTATGTTTGTGATAATTTGCCTATATTATTCTAAAAAAGTACACATTTAAAAATAATAAGTAAATAATTTTTATATCAACTGACTACTATGGCAATATAATTGTAAAACAAGTTGTCTTCTAATCACATTATACAATGCTTCCAAAATTTGTAAGTAGGATCCAACTCAATAAACTCTATATTAATTATTCATCTAAGAAAAAGCGTCATTTGTCATCTCATGGATAATAAATCTATAAAAAATGGTTGAAAATTGAGATTTGTTGAACATAGTTCATCCAAGGCAATTTTATGCAACTGAATTGTAACTACAAAGAGCTTGTAGTGAATATTTTGATTGTTCCATGGGTGCCTAGTTATACTGTAATCATTTAGGACAAGTAGTTGTAATTTTGTCAATTATATAGGACAGCTTTTCTTCTAGTGTAATAATTAATTTAAGATAAGTTTTTGGAGTATTTTAGAACAATAATAAATCATTAGAATCTCAATTTTTCTTTGTATTAGATTTAAAAAATAAGTAGAAAGTAAAGATATATGCTAATATCTTATAATTAAAATTTAAAAAATTAATTAATTTAAACTATAATATGAACTATAATATAAACTAAAATAATTTTTTAATTAGATATAAATTTTATTTTAATTACTAACAATCACATTAAAGATTACAAAAAATAATAAGATTTAAATATATAAGAAATAGTTATAAGCTCATGAGTAAAAATTATATATATATATATATATATATATATATATATATATAGGTTGGAATATAACATTGGTTTTTATGGCAACCATGTAAAAAAAATTAAAAGGTAGAACAACAAGAGAATTAGCAAGAATGGCATCAATCACCTAATGTATAATTTTTGTATATTTGCACTATCAACAATAATATATTTATAAAAATAATAGATATATTATATAATAGAAATAAAAATATAATCTAAAACTAATATATAGATACAAAGGCTTTAAATATATTATTTTTTTAAATAAGAAGTTAATTAGAAGAGCAAATAGAATATGTTTAGTTAGATGAAGATGGAGAGATAGGAGAAGAAAAAAGTAAATAAGTAGAAGAAAATAAGCCCAACAAAATTAGTAAGAAGAAAAAAGTAACAAGGATAAGTGAAGCAAGAAAGGAGGTGGAAGATACTAGACTAAGAAAAATTAAAAAAGAAGATAAAGAATACTTTTATATAGATCACCAACAACCACCATCATGCCATACAATAAGAACTTTGCCAATATAGCCAATCTAAGAAATCAATATATTTTATTTGTAAATTAGTAGACTTCAGTTTTTTTTTTCTCATTGATTTGAATACTCATTTTTAATCAAATCAAAGAATTCCAAACCTAGATATCTTATAATAAATTATTGGTCTTTATTTATGTTGCTTTTAGCATGATTTTAAAATAATATTTATAATATATAGCAAAATAAGAAGAGTTCAATATTTTTAATAAGATTTATTTTTAAATTATTTTTAATAGACTTTAAATAATACTTATTGAAATTATAAGCTCTAATCAAATGGTTTTTTTATTACTTTGGTATATTTTATATAATATTCTTATAATCCAAGAAATCCAAACAACCATCAATATTGCTCAAGTTGGATTTTCTAAAGTTTATAATTGTATATTATAGAATTTTTTTTAATTCAATATTATACAAAAATTAGGATTCAAAGACCAATTTATACAAATAGTTAAAATCATATTAAATGAAGTAAATGTAATAATATGCATAATTAATAATATAATTAAAAAAATAATAATTCAAAAAATATTCAATTAGTCAATAATTTTTGCAATCAAATCTAAAAAAATATAAGAAATTTTTTTATTAAAAGTAATGACCAACAAACCTTGATGTAATATGTAATCAACTTTATTTTAATAATTTATGATAATAAAGAATCAAAAAATAACATAATAGATATTCTTTATAAATTCAACCAAGCTTTTGATTTAAAAATAAATTATTATAAGTCTACAACAAGTTAGTAGTTTAAAAAAATAAAAAAATAAAAAATAATCTTCATTAGACAAATAAGGTTTAATAGGCATCGACTAATAACCAAAAAGTCAGAAAATTATTAGGCACTTTTTTTTGCTTCTTTTTTTAAACAATCAATAAAGATCAATTTTTCATCAAGTGATTAAAAAAATTAAATTATTAGTATTCATTAAAGCTCAATATATTAAATAAAAATATTATTACTTATAGTAGTTATTTATTTATTTTTATTTCTTTACCTCCATCTAAGTAGATTTATTTAAAGCCATCTTCAAACTTAGACCCATAGTTAAAAAATTTATATAGAATACAATACAAAAACTCTTTTAAACAAAGATAGTTTGGAATATTTTTTATAAATCTAAACATAAAAGAAGCTTAGATATAATTAATTCAAAAAATATCTATAAAAATAATATTTTATGAATAGGTCATAAAAGCTCTTTAATCTAAAATTAAAGATTCAAAACCTTATTAAAGATAGTTCTATTACTACAACTCTTATAACCTCTAAAAAGACCAAATTTTGAATATATAATTATTTTCAATAACAAATAAATCTATGGTTCCAAAAAATTGATTAAGAATAAAGGTAAAAAATACAACAAAAAAAAAGATATAATCTACAGTGGTTTTTAATTTAAAATAAGAAAATTCTAAATCTTTCTATAGAATTTAGAACATATTTATTTGATTGCATCTTAAAATATCAATCTTGGGCACTCTTATTTAACTTTTAAAAAAAAATAAAAAAATAAAAAAATAAATCTATAAAAAAAGATGTAAAAACTTAAGAACATCTTTATTTTATTTTTTTGGAGTTATTTTGTATTACAAAAAAACTATTAAAAAAAAAAAAAAAAAAAAAAAGAATTTGACCTAGAACTTCAAAACTATTAATTTTAGCATTAAATTACTTTAAGTAACTTTAAATAATAGTTATAATAGCTTAGAATAGATATTCTATCTTTAAAAAGTGAAGACTAAATAGTCAATTGATGTAAATAAATATTAGAAAAGATATATATATATAGATATATATACATATACACATAAATAACCTATTTATTTGAAAAAATACTTCTAAATAGGTAGAATATTATATGGCTAGCAAAAAAATTAATACAAATTTTTTTTAAAAATATTATAAATTTTTTTAAAAATAATAATATAATATAATAATAAAATTATTTCTAACAACATTATTATATACATATAAAAAGAAGATTTGGCAAGTAGAATAGAAGCCATTTTATACCACACTATATTATCTTAAATTCACCTCCAAGAGATGTACTTTGTGCCACTTCATCAATTACTTGGATTCACTTCAATTCTTTGTTTAGAAAAATATCTACTACAAATATTTATCTTTTCTAATATCCAATCTAAAGCTTAATTGTTGGTGACTAATATTTATTTATATTTAACCTCCAAAAAATTCTCATCTACATCATTATCAGTTGAATATGTTATAATAATTAATTATCAACACTTTCACATTGAATGATTTTGACTTGACAACAAGACACAAAACAGTTTCAATTGAAATGCCTACATTGGCAAATTCCACATCAAGCATGCAACTTTAAAATGTTGTTATGAAGGGCCCTCTTCAAACTGCCTCTTGATGTTCGACGACGAGAAAATAGACAAGACTCTCAGCTGAAGTTCGACGGTGATCCTCCAAGTCTTACAACAAAGTCAAGACCAGGTTTATATTATATGTATTTCTTACAAGAAAGAGGGAAACATGGAAACCACCATATTTTCGAAAAATTGTGGCTGGCACATGAAACAGCTCATCTTTACTGAGTCACAATGATTTTGTTCAATTCATAAGTAGAATTCGATTGATTTTCGTGAGGAAACATCATTCTCAACTAAGGACATGATTGATTCTACAGACTCAGGTAAGGTGATATATGATAGAACTTGACGACATTAAAGATTTCCCAAGAGAATTACGAAATACTATGCAGCCCCAATGCTATCCACATGTCTTGGATGGCTGGCGAAGGTGCAGCAAACACTACACTACACAGCACTTTTTAAACGCGATGTTCACAAGCAACGATCAGCAATCACATGCAACTCATTTTAAGCCCGTGATTAATAAGTCCTTGTAACAGTCAGGCAAGGATACACACTGTTACGTGGTAGCTTATCCAGCAACCAATCATCATGAACGATGTTCGAAAAAAAGCATGGATTGCGTCCATCCCCTGTTTTCCAACGTACCGAGAATCCACTTACGAGAACCAAGCGCAGCTCCCCTGCAATGTGCCACATCACAGATTCAGCAGTCAGATACAGTGCGTGTGACAGAAAGCAAGTGCGCTCATCGATGTCAAGAAACATCACAATTAATGATAGATGTGACCAAAATAAACTATTGGAAAGCAACAGGCGGCACACGAAGCTCAAAAGCATAGAACAACCTCAGAGTAAGACCTATCGAACTTAGCAAGCTGATCACAGTGCAATCAAACACGCCAAACCTCAGTTTCAAGCTGCTGAAAAGTTTCCATCACAAAAAAAATTAAATTAAAAAGTAAAAAAAAAATGGAATCTATGAGAAGAAAAATCTAAGACCTCCTCCATTGCACATCACAGCTGGCATTGCGGGAACATCCAAGCTAAGGTGGACATTCAGAGCTCGACATACAGGCACGAGGACAATCACGTTCCTCCCAAATTTCAGCGCATGAAGTCTACAATGTTCCTGTAACGGAAACATCGAAATCACTCTTTCATACCTCAATATTGCTATCTGCGAGACGAGGCGGCCCCTCGACTATCCCAAGCCCCTACCCAACGTGCCGTTTCAAATTTTAAGTCGATCGCGCCGAAATCTCCCCCACTCAGCCAAAAATTCGACACGCGATGTCGACAATCACCAGAACACGGTCATGGGTCAGACCACCATTGCCGAAACGGGCACAAGCATTCTGTCGCACCTTCTCTGCTGGAGTAGCTGGACCCTTCTTGCTTGACCGTGTGCACGCAAACCCCCTCCTCCTATTAGCGTGCCCACGCATTGTCTGCCTTAGTGCGCTTGTGTGTCAGGCATTGCAGCTGGGCCTTAACCATGGATGTCTATGCTTGGAGTAGGCTAACCGTTGTGGCCGGATTTACCAAAACAACAAATCTACTTTCAAGTGGCAACATGTGGCATATTTGCAGTTTTGTTTTGTATTGTTTTTTAATACGGAAGTTGATCAATATTCCGAAATTACACCTTTGTAACTGGAAAATTGATTTATGATTGTTGTGCATCTTTAAACTTTAATGAATAGAATACACTGAGAAACTGCAATCATTTGCAATCTAAATATAAATTCTAATTTAGACTGGATATTTGACAAAAATTCATAGTTTGCAGTTAGAAATTATTTGAGAGAGAATCAAGTAATCAATAAGTTATGACCTTTTCAAAGCTTCTTAAGATTGTTACGAAGGAGCCAAAATTTGATGTAGTAATAAATTTAATAGAACAAACCTAATTTTTAAACCTTTTGCAAAAAATTCAATTTTATTTTCATTTGTATTCTTCTTCTTAATTCGATTTATGCAACTACATTTATTTGTATTAAATTTTCTATTATATTTTTTAAATATTTTTTCTAAATATTAGAAAAAAATTAAAAATTAAAATCCTATATAAAATAAAAATTCTTAAAAAAAAGTTACAATTACTTTTGGAGACAAGACTTCCTAAGAAGTAGCAAAAAGATGATAAATAATATATAAAAAACTCAAAAATATAAATTTAATATATATATATATATATATATATATATACATAAAATCAAGAAGAAGTATTCTTATAAGAAGTGAAGGTATTAAAATAGCTAGTATTAAATATCTAAAATTAAAAAATCTTAAATCAAGACTAGAATTCTAAAAAGGTATTCAAATGACCACAAAGCTTGCAAGCCAAATACTTAAGTTGCAAGACATTTTTATAATAGTTTTTTAGAAGTATAAGAATTCTTTGAACAAATAAAGTCAAGTAGTACATTATGAATTTAATATGTGTTTGAGAAGCTTTATTTGCTATTTATGGTTTCTTAATCTACAAAATAAAATTATAAGTATATGTAAAAAAATTAATTCTTAAATTTTTCTTTCTTCTTTTATACTATCTTTTTATTTTGTTGATAATCAAATCTTAATTAACATGATTGTTATTAATAAAAAGCAAGTATCATTTCTAATATATTTACAAGATTTTTAGATGGCTTCCATGTATACTTACTAATATCACATTTGTACCAATATATAAAATACTTCAATGTATTTTGGTATTGTATTAAATTAAAGACTTCTATCGTAAATTTTTAACTACTATTTATTTTAATAGAAAATTATAAATTTTTTTATAAAAATCATTTTGATTATTTAACAAAGATCAATAAGAAAAATATAAAAAAATAAACTAAATCTTTATTGACTCTAGTAATTATAAAAAATATATAATTAACTTGATAATTTTTTATAAAAATAAAAAGTTTAAGACTTTAATAATCCAACTTCTTAGAAGATTAATTAGTCTTGATATTACAATAAAGTAGTTATATCATATTATTAACTTTGAGATTTTTTTTTTTTTTTTTTTTTTTTTTTTTCCTTATAGATATCTATATTGATCTTTTATTATTCTTGAGATTTTTAAAGTTATATCTTAATTTTTATTTGAAGTTTTCATAATTTATTGGCCAAATTATCAGTTTTTAGATTATTAATTTTAAAAAGCTAAAAATATCAAAAATAATAAATAAATATTTTAATTTTTTTTTAAATATATATTATTTATATTAGAAAAATTAATTTAAAAATTAATTTTAAAAAGCTAAAAATAATAAGATATTTTTTAAAATGATTTTTTTTATATCAATTTTTCTAATAGCAAGATTTAATCAATTGTCTTAATAATAATAGATAATATACTGTAAATATTATTTTAATACTTAATTTATAATTTTTTATTTTTCAATATTATTTTCAAAAAAATAAAATAATTTAATTTTAATCTTTAATATTTTTAAAAACATCATGCAAAACTTTGATATAATTTAGGATTTTAATTAGACACAATATAAATTGTACATCTACAATATTTAATAAAAAATATTTAAAAGAATATTTTCTTTATATATAAAATCTTTTTCATAAAGCAAAAAAAATAAAATTTGCTTAGAAAATCTACCTTTACCAGAATAAAGTCATAAGAATTGAAATTTGATAAACCTATTAAAAAAATCTATCGAAATAAATGACATTGTTGTTTTGAATCAGACTATAGTATAAAGAATCCAAGTGATTGATGATATAGAATTTTTACTTAGGAATGAATATTACAAGATTGTAAAAATTGTATTTAAATTCTAAGAACTTAAAAATCTCTAAAAATAAATTCTAAATTTTTCTTGTATCTAAATATTATGATGTCATAGAAACACATTGTATTTGAAGTACATCTAAGTATACTTGATCTTTTCGAATATATTTAGGTCCTTCTAAATAGAAATATTTTTAAAAAATAAAATTTACTCAAAATAAAAGTATATATATATATATATATATATATGTATACATATATAAAAATTTGATTCATAAATAAATAAAAATCATATACTAAAATATAGATTATTAACAAATTTATATGCAACAAATATTATTTAATTTTTCGCTCAAAGATGTAATTTTTTTAGTTTCAAAAGAACAATATGTTTCAAATTATTTATATAAATATATCAATATATATAGTAAAAATTAAAATAAATAAATAAATTAGACAAAGCATGCAACAAATATTGTTATTTTTTGAAACAATATATAATATTAAAAAAAAATTATTACTAAGACATACTCTAATAGATATGGTAATAATTCAAAATACATGTTGACTTGAAATACTTATAGTTCTTATAATCAACTTAAATTATGACTCTATTAGATGTATCTTAAAAAATAATAAAGTCATTCTTAAATTGCATCTACAATAATAGATCTTTGTTACAAATCAAATAGTTGATCTTAGCTATAAAAATATATTTAAATATTTGAATAAAAAATAAAAAAATATTTTTATTAATTTATTTTTATTTTATCTAATTCAAAATTGAGTGCATTTATTTTTATAAAATTAGATTGATTTAGAAAAATCTTTACAATTTCAAATAAAAGCTTTAATAAATATTGGTTTTTAATCTTATAATATTACTTTAATATCTTTATTTATTTATTTATTATTTTTAAATTAGTTATAATAGAATAATATAAATTTAAAAAGAATCTCTAATAAAAAATTAATATTAATAATAAATAATTAAAAATAATTAAAATTTTTGTAAAATTTTAAAAGTTATTGAATATATAATAGAGTACACTTTCATAGAATTGACCTTTAAACCTCCAATTGAAATAATATATTTTAAAAACTATACTTCAATTGTATAAAATATAAATTTTAATATTCTAAAAAACAAATATGACATAGAATATATGGCATGATATTATATTTAAAATATAATATCATGCCATATAAAAAAATATTATATTATTTATTTTAAATAGATAAATATAGTTTTAAATTTTAAATATTTTTACAAATTACATTATTAAAATTTTCTAAAGAAAAACTTGAAATTTTTTTAGAATATGTGGCATGATATTATATTTAAATTTTTTCTATCTAGTTTGAAATTTGATATAATATATTTTTTTTCTTTCATACACGTTAAATTATATATTTTTCTAAAGATTGATTTTAATATAGATGTTAATTGATTTAATTTTTAAAAAATATATATATCAAACATAAAAAATAATAATATTTAATGGTCAATTTGTTAAATTTATATTAATCATTGAATTTTTATTGAATATAATTTATAAAGATTCTAATCAAGATATTGTTTAAAAGTAGAAAATTCAATTTGTAATAGATTGTAAATTGGTTCAAATAGTATTTGAACTCTTTTGTAAAGATCAATTGTGTAATTATAAAAACAATGTTTAGGTTTTTGATAAATACTTTGTTATTAAATAACAATGGTTTGTGTTAAAAAAAAACTAACTCTAAAATCATTAGTACTGTAAAAATAAACATTAATATTAAATACACAAATAAATTTCAAATAATAATTTCTAAATACAATAAAAATATAGATTAGACTCTACACTAATTTAAATAAAAACCATTCTTCTATTGCTTGTTGCTTTTTGATATTACTTTGCTATACTAATATATATATATATATGACCTCAAAAGATTAAAAATTCTTTATTTTATAAATTTTTAGAGTCTTTACACACACACACACACACACACACACACATATATATATATATATATACATACATAATTAAAATATTATATATATAAAAGTTATAAATTAGTATTTACTAATTTTAGAAATAATAATTATAAAATAATATCTATAAAAATAAAATTTCACCACCATAATTTGATTGTATTTAATGTTATCTAATTTTCATTAAGTTTTGTATCTTATTTTATTTTATTTTTTAAAATTAATACATTAATGTATTATAAAATTAAAGATCTTAAATTCTTGCAATGGTTGTTTTATATACATATAGATTCTACTAAATGCATGTAAATTACTAAAATCTCAAATTCTCTTTATTTGTTTATTTATATTTCTAAACTTTTTTTAACTTTTATGTCTTGGTTGAGACTTATTCATATATAACCAAGCCAGTTTTATAAATACACATACACACATGTGTGCAATAAAAAAGTAAAAAAATTTTGTTTACAAAGTTTCAGCCACTGGAGAATTTCATTAACTGATTTTTTAAAATTGATACATCAGTGTCAAAATAAGTGCTATATTTTTTAATGTATAAATCTGAGTTCAATAAATTTATTCAATAATTATATTTTCCTATTTTTCATAAAGAATTTTTATAATTTTAAATTATATTTATAATATAAAAATAGAAAAAGGTCTCACTATGAAAAAGCTATCACTATGGATTCTAATCACTTTATTAAAAAATTAAAAAATTAGAATCAATGTTTTATTTGCTTACTTCTTAAAATCCAGTATTCTTGTATCTTCTGAATGAAAAAAACAACAGTATAACCAAAAATAAATGCTTATAACATATGAATTTGAACATTCTTACTTCCATTAAAGAATGTGATAAATAGATAGAAAGAATTTGAATAAATTTCACTTAGTATTTTTTAAAAATTGATTAAGCCTTCAAATTCAAAAAACTATATATATATGTGTGTGTGTTTTTTTTGTGATTTTTTTATCTCAATTAATAAAATTTATTTTAGATCATCATTTATAATTATAAATTTATGTGCATATTTTTATTAATTCAATAATATATCACATAATTTATATATTAATTTTTTTAAAATTATATATATATATATATATATATATATGATTTATTATTTTAATTAAAATATTATATATATATATATATATATATATATATATACACCTATTTAAGAATTTATTACATTTACCAAATATATTTTTATCAATTATACTAAATAAAATAAATCTCAACCTATTTAGATTTGAATATTGTGTTGATTTTTTATTCATCCACCTATCAATCCTTTCATCCATCATTCTTTCATCTATTTATTTTTAATGCATAGGATGTATTTTTTACATGAATCAACTTAACTAGTTCCAATAAGAAAACTTGGTTGTTCCACTCATTCATTCTTATCTTAATAAGAGAACTCCTCCTACAACATAGGCTACAAAAGAATTGGTACCTAACTTGTACCATGGTAATTTTTTTCTTCATCTATGAATGAATATCAAGCAATTTTAATTTATTTTATTTTTTTATTTTTTATTTATTTTTAAATATATATTTGCCTCTGATCCATGCCTGCCAGCTACAAGAAATAAAAGTGGTAAAGGCAAGTACCAAGAATTAAAGCAAAAAGCTTGTTGGTGGTGGAAGGCTCAAACAAAGGATCCTTGGCAAGAGTCAATAAGCTATGGCAAAAGAGTAGAAATGGATCAAAACATAAATTTATTAAATATAGTCAATTATATTCAAGTCTAAGATTAAACTTAGGACCAACTAACAATAAGTATAAACACCAACCATTAACACCAATCTAATTAAATGCTGATATGGAACCGTAATCTTTTGTTATTTATATCAGTCACAAATTTTGTCGAGCTTCATAGTTAGTAGAAAGAATTGAAGAAGCTTTCCAGTTGGTGGAAGCTACTTGAGAAGTTTCTTAGTTTGATAGAAGCTACTCAAGAAGTATCTTCAACAAGGATATATATGGGAATAGAGGTTGAAGAATTCTTTAGTCTTAACAACGCATCTCTTAAAGTTATAGCTCATCTTTCTTGATGTTGTTTGTGTATTCATCTAGTTAATTCAAATTCTAGCTGATTTTTTCTTGAAATCTTGTTCTAATCCAAGTCGTTTGCTCAATCTTTTCATGTCCTTGATAGTTTGTTGAAACTCCCTTCATCTTAAATATCAGAGTTAGATCCTTCTTCTTTGAAAGTGGATTACCCCTCTTCTTCAAGGTATATCAATACTTTAAAGGTTGTGGATTATCCTCTTTTAAACTGATATATTTTCATCACAATATTGGAAGTTTATCCTTCTCTTTAAAGATCTTAAATCATTTTAGAGATTGTGGATTACCCTCCTCTAAACTAATATTGTCTTCTTATAGATTCATTTTTTCTTTCTCTTACAATGGCTGCAAGTCAAGATATTAGTATAACCAAATCTTCATAATCTAAATTAGATGCCATTATAAGTGCTTTTATTATTTTATCTATTAAAATTATAGAGATTGAAGGGGTTGCAAAACTTCATAACAACATAACATTTGGAGTACTAAATTTGGACTTCACCTACTTCCAACTCCGGGGCTTGAGGATGTAATACTACCTATATTGCACTAAGAAAATCCACATGTTCAACAATGTAAAGAGCCTCAAGTTAGTCTTTTAGAGAAATATGATAGTATGTATTGTCATATGTCGTGAAGTCTTGCTTAAAAATATGTTGGGTATTTAGTTGTGAAAGATAATTGTTACAAACACAAAATATAGACTTGAAGTCTAAACAAGAAGTTTAAGAAGAACCGACAGGAACTGGATTAATCAGATGAATACAAAAACAACACCAGTGAGGTGAGCTAGAGCTCCTAGAGATGTGTTGTTGAGACTGAAGAATTCTTCAGCCTCGACACCAATATATACTCTTACTTAGGAAGTTTCTCAAGCAGATTTCACCAACTAGAGAACTTCTCAAGCAACTTCCACCAACTAGGAAGCTTCTCAAGCAGCTTCCACCAACTAGGGAGCTTTTGAAGCAACTTCTACTAACTAAGAAGCTTCTCAAGTAACTTCTACCAACTAAGAAGATGTTAGAAGGCTCTGGAAGGTTCTAGAGAGTTCTAGGAAATTTCTAGAATATTTTAGAAGGTTCTAACAAGTATGTCTTTGACATCACCTCCTCCTCTAGCTTCGAGGTCTCCGAGAAGCCATTTGAGATGTATACTCACAAACGTAGGAAATCAAAAATTTGTTACATAGTCTTTGCAATATACTCCAGTTGTCGTTCACGAGGCAGATGATTCATAGGTCCTTGTAGCCATTGATAATGACCAATATCTTCTACTGGAGACCATGCTTGAACTTCTGTAACTTCATTGTAGAAATGATCTGAAAATATCGCTTCGCCACTACTTGCATGAGCTAGTTCAACTTCAAAGATAATTACAAGTGACGTGCTGCTTGGTATTCTTTGACATCTTCTTGGCTCTTCTAATTCTTCATCTCGAGGTCGACTCCGTGAGCTACTCGATTGAGATGGTACCACTAATACAATATCTACATTCTCACTAGCCATATCTAAATACACCTTGATATTAGATATCTTCATACTACGAAATACAACAAGTTATGTTTTGATAAGACTTGGATCCATTTTCTATTCATTTCTTTAGAGAATGCTTCATCTTCACGCTTTATTAATGACCAATTTTTGGTTTATTAGGATATCGTCGATGGAATTCCTGTACTTTTTGTGACGCATTGGCAAGATTTTTGGCCAGTTTCCATGTTCGTTCATTAATATCATAGCCGCTCCAATGCACAAAATACTCTAATTTATTCCATCTTTGCCGTGAATCTAGTATCCTTTCCACCTCATATTCATCATTGTTTTCAATTTCTATACTAGGTGGCTGACATTGCACTCTTCCAGGAAAAGACAATTTTCGATAAGGCTCTAACAGAGAAACATGAAAGACAGGGTGTACCTTTACAGCAGCTGGTAACTCTAAGCGGTATGCCACAGGATTGATTTGCTTCTGGATAACAAATGGTCCCAATCTCCAGTAGTCCAACTTATCACATGGCTACTTGGTCTTGATATTCCGTCGAAGCAGCCATATTTTATCTCTAATCTTTAAATTAGGTGCCTGATTCCGAAATTTATCTGCGGATGCTTTGTAAGACTCTTGGACAATTTGCAATTGAAGCTTCAATGTGGTTTGAAGCTCCAATAGCTGCTGCACCAATCCTTTAGCTGTTGGATTGTTATTCACTGACGGATTCAATATATCAAGCTTCAGATGGTATCCATAGTTGGAAAAGAATGGTGTTTTTTGAGTTGATCCATGAAGGGTGTTGTTATATGCAAACTTGGCTAGCGATAGATATGCAGTCCAATCATCTTGCTGATAGTTGATGTTGCATCGTAAATACTGTTCTAAAACTTGATTTATCCGTTCCGTTTGGCTGTCAGTTTGAGAATGGAATGCCAAAGAAAGCTTGATGTCCACCTTCAATATTTTAAAAAAAGATCTCCAAAACTTTGATACAAATTGGGTTCCTCGATCCGACATGATATCATCTAGTAGACCATGATATCGATACACATTATCAAGGAAGAGCCTTATTGTGTCTTTACTTGACAATGTCTTCTTACAAGGGATAAAATGTGCCATCTTCGTAAGTCAATCCACTATAACAAAGATGCTGTCAAATGAATTCGATGGCGGCAGATCTGTAATAAAGTCCATGGAAACTGAAGACCATGGACGACATGGAATAGGCAATGGCTGTAGAAGTCCATAAGGGCGATGCCGAGGGTTCTTGGATCTTGAACAAATGTCACAAGAGAGGATGAAATCCTTCACATCCTTCCACATTTGGGGCCACCAAAAATCTCGAGAAATGAGTTCCAAGGTCTTATTGAATCCGAAATGTCCCGCAGTTGGAAAGTCATGACGAGATTGAAGGACTCGAAGTCGTGCTGGCCCTTTTGGGATATATAGCCACTCCTCAAAGTATAAGAGATCTCCTTCAACCTTGAACTTGTCATCATTGATATGCTGCTTAATATCAAGGACTATTGAATCTTCAATGGTCGCAGCACGTACCTGGTTGAGGAAGTCAGCATCAATTGGCACTACAGCAGCACAAATCCTGAATTGCTTTGGCTTTAATAATGTCGTACATTGTTGATCAAGCGCTACTTCTCCAATCTTCGGCGCAAGATATGATCTTCTTGATAAGGCATCGGATAGTCCTTGCTGCTTTCCAGGCCGATAAGTAATAACAAAGTTAAATCTAGATAGCGACATATTCCATCGAGCTTCACAACGATTTAGGACCCGAGCAGATATGAAATATTCTAGATTCTTGTGATCCGTATATACGGTCACTGGATGCGCAGCTCGTTCGAGGAAGTGATGCCACTCTTGGAAAGAATCCACTATAGCAAGGAGTTCCTTATCATGAATCTCGTAGTTGATCTCAGCCGCAGAAAACTTTCGTGAATAGAATGCAACCGGATGAAGCTTATTGTCGATGCCCATCTATGAAAGTACGGCTTCTAAAGCAAAATCCAAAGCATCGATTTCCAAATAGAAAGCCTTTGCAAAGTTTGGGTGTACCAAGATTGGAGCCGTAGTAAATGCCGTTTTAAAATTTTGAAATGCTTTTTCCACTAGAGGTCCCCATTTGAGCTTATCCTTACATGTTAATCGAGTGAGTGGAGCAGCAATTTGAGAATAATTCTTGATGAAGATCCGATAGAAGTTAGCAAAGCTGAAAAAATATTGTACGTCTCTAATTGTCTTTGGAACTTCCCAAAACACAATTGCTTCCACCTTCTTAGGATCCATCTTCAAGCCTTTCGTAGTCACAACAAATCCTAAAAATTCCATCTGAGTTTGGTGAAATAAGCACTTTTTCAACTTGGTATAGAATCCTCACTCGTATAGTTTTTTGAGTACCAAACGAACATGCTTTTTATGCTCTTCTTCGTTCTTAGAGAATATGAAGATATCATCCAGATAGATGATAACAAAATCGTTTAGATATTCTTGAAAAATATCATTCATCATGTGTTGAAAAACCATCGAAGCATTGGTAAGACCAAATGGTATGACATTATATTCAAAATAACCATACCTTGTATGAAAATATGTCTTCCATTCATCTCCTTCTTTGATTTGCATAAGGTTGTAAGCTCTCTTTAGATCAATCTTTGTAAAGATCTTTGCACGTCAAAGTTATTCCCGAAGATTAGAGATCAAACGTAATGGATAGCAATTCTTCTTTGTTATCTTATTGAGACCTCAATAGTCCACGCACATCCGTAGTGAACCATCTTTCTTCTTCACAAATAAGATTGGTGCCCGAGCTGGCGATTTTGAATGACAAATGAAGTTCTTGGCTAAATTCTTGTCAAAGTATTTCCGCAACTCAACCAACTCTGTCTGCGATAGGTTGTAGATTAGATCTAAAGGTGGTTGTGCTCCTTCTTGCAATTTTATGGCACAATCATATGGTCAATGTTCTAGTAGCATATCAGCATTCTTCTTTTATAATACGTTGTCGTACTGTAATTACTTACAGTATGTAAAATCCACTCAAAATGCCTAATATGTTTATAGATTTAGATATGTATTAGAATGGCTAATAAAATAAATTAAAGGGATTGATAGAAGAAACTTTATTTTATTTTTACTTGTTTTGATTATGATATTTAAAAAATATAAGATCTAAATGATTAGTATGAAGCCTTGAGAGAAGGTGGGAGCCTAAGGATGAAAATATAAGCTAGTAGGAGGCTAATTGGAAGGGATGAAATAAAGGCATGGTCGGATGAAGGCAAGGAATGGAAAACTTCATCCCTATTGGTCGAATACCATGCCCAATGGGCTTTGAGGAGGCTGCCTGCGACCTTAACAAGGGTTTCGGCGACTTCAAGGAGGCCATTAGGAAATTAGAGACTAGGGTTGTAAAGTTTAGGATTTTGGGTACAATTTGTGCACAAAAATTAGAGGATTTGGAGTCAGGAAAAAGAAGTTATAGCCATTTGAAGATAAGGTGTCAATATGAGACATACTGTCACTCTTTTGAGGATTGGAGGAGTTGTATGAAAGCTTTTGGAGATCGAGAGGTGCGGCTAGAGAGGGGATTTCAAGCTCTACACCTGATGTGGAAGAATTACTACATTTGGAGTTTTGAAGAAGGAGTTATTGGGAGTCAAAGACAGCAGATTGAATTCCAAGGCAGTAAGTAGGCCGTTTTGTTGATAGTGATGGGGTTTGCCATATCTTAAGTTTTTGGACGAATTTTTGTCTCAAAATTTCTAAGAAGGTGTATTATTATGCTAAGAAGCTATACATCAAAGTTTCATAGCATTTGGACTTTTACATTGTGAGATATGAAGAATTTAGTACACGGGTGTTTGTAAACAAGGGTTTAAAGCTACTGCTAGGGTTTTGGCGATATCTAAAGATCGATAATGAATCAATAGTTGAAATTTGTGGTGGTAGTTGTGAAGAATATATCAGTACTTCATGTAAATTTGGAGTAGTTTTGGACAGTTGGATTAAAAGTTATGGGTTATTGAAGTTCGGAAAAAATTCCCTTCCTACGGGGGAATGAGGGTTTAGAGTATTTTGTTATGTTTTGAGTGGTTTGAGGAAATTAGGCTTATGTATTGGGTGTAATAGCCCTATGAAGATCTCTTTTATATAAACTTGGGGATTTTTATTATACTTGAATCTTACTTGAGTAATTAGTGGCAGCCAGAAGCCTAGCGCTTTCTCAAGGCAGATTCTCTCTACCCCGACAACGTCTTGAAATTCCTTGTATTATTCTAGTATACTTGCTGTTGAAATCTGCTCTTCACTAATTGGAGTCACATAAATGACCAATGGTATGCCTTCCTTGCATGATCTTACAAACACTGTTGCTCCAATGAACAAGGATTTTTTGGTTTGGGGTCTTCTTTCAGGCTTGTCCTCAGGTTGTTTTATGGGAAATGTTATCCTCTGCAACCTCCAATCTATGGATGGATTATAATTTTTCAACCAAGAAAGACCAAGAATAATAAGATTTGATGGGATGCTAATAATATTGAAAATAATATAACTACTGTGGTCTTTAAATGTTACTTCTATAGGTTCTGATTCATGGGTGACACTACCAGATAATAAAGGTCGTCCATCTATTACTTCTACGTAAACAGGTTTGGATTTCTATACTAGGGGAATTTTGTGACGTTTAGCAAATTCTTGGTCTAAGAAACAAGTAGATGCTCCTGAATCTAATAAAGCCAAGGTTTTTAGTTTTTGAGGACCAAAAGACAAAGGAATTGTAAAACAACGGACAAGTTGAGTAGAAAGAGAGGAACCTGGTTTTGATTTGTCCAATCGCACGGTTCCTATTGTGGCTGGGCATCTTCATTTTTTTGAAGAAATGCACCTCTATTCTTGATGCTGCATCCATTTTGCTTCTTCGGACAATTTCTAACTCTATGGCCTTTTCCACCGCATTAAAAGCACAAATCTTTTTCCATATGCTGCTTCTTTTCTTCTGGAATAAGGGATTTGACACGTATCGCATCAATCTGCATGTCCTCTATTTCCGCTTGTGAATTTAGGTTACTTGCCGATATAATTGTGCCGTGACGACTTGTATATTATCTGGAGCATTGGTCTTAGTGACGTTGAAATAGGTGATTATTGCACTTTATAGCTTGGCTAATGGCTTCATTGAGCATTCGTGGATCAAGAAGAGATAACAATAAATCCTTCACGTCGTTTCTTAGACCCCAATAGAATTGACTCATCAATGCTTCTTCATCCCAGTTGATGTCACATGCCAATTGCCTGAAATCCGATGCATAGACTGATGCAGAACGAGTCCCTTGTTGTAGCAATCAAATTTTTGTTGTAGCCCATGGAGCCTTGTCATGCTCACCAAATGCTTCCGCAAATACGTTCAAAAAAGTCTCAAAGTTGTTCAAAATTGGTGATCCTTTTTCAAATAGAGGAGAAAATCATGATAGAGCTTGTCTCGTAAGCAAATTTCCAACCAATCCAACGCGTGATTCCTCCGTCGGATAACGTTTGGATTGTAGAGCTGTTATTAACTTGATTTGATTGACAAAATCTCAAAACTTGGAGCGTATGCCATCAAACTTGTCTGGAAGGCTAATTCGAGGCTCCTTTTGTTGTGGAAGCAATGATTCTCGTTGAACCACAGATAAAGCTGCTTCTTCTGGTGTAGAAGCTTGAGACTAATGAAGCCCAGATTGTGCTATTCCAGATGCTCCATCATTATGAAGTCTTGCAAAGACTCCTCCCATCACCGTAGTTCTCTGTGATAACGTAGCAAGAACATTCATAATGGCATCCATCTTAGACTCCAAACTTTCACTCATATTAATGTCTTGACTTCCAACCATTCTAAGAGAAAAGAAGTAATTATTTCTACAAGGAGGAAATATTGGTTTAGAAGAGGGTACTCCGCAACCTCTAAAATGCCTTAAGACCTTCAAGAAGAGGGGTAATTTACTCTCTCTCGAAGAATAAGACTCCAATATTATGACAAAAAAGATATCAATTTAGAGGAGGGTAATCCGCAAGCTCTAAAACACTAGTGTACCTTCAAGAAGAAGGATAATTCACACTCCAACAAGAAGGAAGTAGCTCTGATATCTAAGGTGAGAGTAGTCTCGACAATCTATCACAGACACAAAATATAAACTTGAAGTCTAAACAAGAAGTTCAAGAAGAACCAACAGGAACTGGATTAATCAGATGAGTACAAAAACAATACCAGAGAGGTGAGCTAGAGCTCCAAGAGATGTGTTGTTGAGATTGAAGAACTCTTCAGCCTCGACTCCAATATATACCTTATCTAGGAAGTTTCTTAAGCAGCTTCCACCAACTAGGAAGCTTCTCAAGCAATTTCCACCAACTAGGAAGCTTCTCAAGCAACTTCCACTTCCACCAACTAGGAAGCTTTTCAAGCAACTTCCACCAACTAGGGAGCTTCTCAAGCAACTTCTACTAACTAAGAAGCTTCTCAAGCAACTTCTATCAACTAAAAAGATGTTAGAAGGCTCTGGAAGGTTCTAGAGAGTTCTAGGAAATTTCTAGAATGTTCTAGAAGGTTCTAACAAGTATGTCCTTGATAATAATAGAAAAATAACAACAACAAGTCTTAACCTTTCTAATGGAATTATATAAAATATGTAATGCAAGACTAAGAAGTATACTAAGCTATTAAAAATTCAATTAGATTTTTTGATTTATCATAGAAGAACACAAAAATTCTAAAGAATTTTTAAAGAAGTCATAAAAAAATAATAAAGAAATTTTTAAGAAATATAAATATAAATCCAAAAGAAATATTAAAATAGAAATTCTTTTAAAATACTAAAAATATAAATTATAATCAAATCTTAATCAAATCTTAATCAAATTTTAGTCAAATACTATTCAAACTTTGATCAAACTCTAATAAAATCTTATTCAAATCTTAATCAAATTCCTATTCAAATCCTAATCAAATTTTTAATCAAATCCTATTCAAATCCTAATCAAATCTTGTTCAAATTCTAATCAAATCCTAGTCAAATCATAGTCAAATCATAGTCAAATCATAGTCAAATCCTAGTCAAATCCTAAATGAATCCTAACAAATCTTAATAAATCTTAACTAAATCCTAACAAATCCTAATAAATCTTAACTAAACCATATAGTAGATTGAAACCACAATGGTTGATGATCTAACCATTGATCTTAGTCCAAATTTTGTATACTTTTCAATAATTAAGTTGACAACATATACAAAAATTTGAAGGAGATCCAACTTACCAAATAAAAGTTAACCTTAAATTTCTTTTTGGATATAGGCCACCTTCCTTCTTCAATCTTAATGCCAAACTTCCAATACAAATATTGCTCTCAAGATTCACACATTGATAAAAAATCTAATCTACTATCCATACAAACAACTCTCATTTCAATCCAATTGGTAGATTATTAAATATCTAAGAAATCCTTGTTGACCCTCAAACTCCAATTTTTGAGATCTCAACCTACTTGAACTTTGATAACTTTTAATTGAACTGTTTGATTAAGCTCAAACTTGTAATATGCAGTAAATACAATTACAACCACAAACTCTCAAATTTTTATCTATAGATCTATATTCAAATTCATAAATTACTCAAATTTATAAATCCCTTTTTACTTCACAAAATTCAAAGTCATCTAATACAACCTTGACTTTGTAAAGCTCTTACAAAGTCAATTTTTTTTCAAATCACTCAAATTCAACATTCAAACAAATTTTCTCAAGTCTGCTCCCTAATCCAACTCTCTAATCTAGAAAAGAAGCCTTGATCCGCCGTAGGTATGCGGTTTTATATCTGAAGGTCTAATTTCAATCCAAGATCACAACCGGTTCAAATTTTGAGGTAAAATTTGCTAAAACCTATTCTTAACTCTTTTCTAAAGATGCCTATATTATTTATTTTTCTAATCTATTTTGTTTTGCCTTATTTATAGCCATACAAAAAAAATAAAAGACTCTTCTATAAAAAGGTAATATTAGCCCTTTTAACTTTTTTTTATTTTTTTATCTATTATCTATAACTCTAAGATAATTTGCTAAAATATTTTTAATTAAGCTTCTATATATTATAATCATTCCTATCTTCTTTCACCTAATGGCCATGCTATTACATGATAGCATTCAAAGTTTTGAGGGTTTGCCAATCAAATTTGATTGATAACAGTTCTACAACCTCATACTTATCTAATAGAAGAATCATAGGTTGCATTGGTTGGTACCTTGCTTATAGGGCAAGCATTATCATGGTTTGCTTCCTTATTTGAAAAGGAATCATTAATTTTGAGCAACTTTGAAATTTTCATAGAAGTATTTGCGGAAGTATTTAAAGAACATGACAAGGCTTGTTGGACAACAGCTAAGATCCAAACATTGCATCAAGAGGCACACTTTGCATCAATTTATGCATCTAATTTTAGACAACTAGTATGCAACATCAATTAGAATGAAGAAGCCTTAATGAATTAATTCTATTGGAAACTAAGAGATAATGTGAAGGATTTATTACTATCACTTTTAGATTAATAATTGCTCAATGAAGCCATTAATTAAGCCATAAAATATGATAATTAATTATTCCAACATTGTTAAGACTAACGTTCATAGACTTTAATAAGATAATATGCAATTCAATACATTCTTGTTATATAAATAAGTATTATAAATTCACATTTAAAAGTAGAAGATATACAACTTGATGCAGTGTGTTTTAAATCTCTTAGTCTATAAGAAAAGAAGCGGCAAAAAAATTCAATATTACAAAATTACTCAGATTCTTTTCTTTCTGCTCAACTTGCTCATTATTTTATAATTACTTTGTATTTTGGCCCTCATAAGCTTCAGACAATTGTCTTGTTGGATTCAAGGGTGCCCACTTGTTTCATAGATGAGACATTTATTAATCTTTATAAAATTCCTTTAATACAAAAATCTAAATCTATTCATATAGAAATAATAGATAGACGACCTTTATCCTCTAATAGTGTCATCCATAAAACCATGCCTATAAAAATATTATTTGAAGATCATAGTACCCAAATTATATTTAATATTATTAGGACTCCTTCAAATTCTATTATTCTTGAACTTTCTTGGTTAGAAAATCATAATCCATCTATAGATTGGAAGTTGCAAAGAATAACATTTTCAATAGAAATCCTTATAAGAAAACTTTGTAAAAAATTACAAATTGATAAGTGTGAGGATAAATTTTATTCGTCAATCCAAATTATAAGATGGCCTTACTTAAGAGTTGCTTAAAATTGGTGGTGTGAAGTAAAGGAAGAAATTAATAAGAACAATAAGAAGAACAACCACAAAATAAGTAAAACAAATAATATTAAGTAATTCCACAATTCAAAACTAAATTACAGTCTGATCTCTATATTTTTATCTAATAAAAAATAAAAATAAAAAATAAAAATTATATTTTTGAATAGATGATTTTTTATCTTTTCAATGATGTAAAAAATAATTAAATCTAAGTTATGATAGTTTAAAGATAGACGATAAATAATAAAATATTTAAATAAAATATTTTTATCTCAAAGATAACTTGTTTAAGAGATCATGAATTTGAATCTTATCAAGGCTCACAAGTAGTGTATAAAACTGATCTAGAGAGGCCACAAGGCCTTAGTCTTATCTTCCTACCTACATCCAAGGTGTCACAACTCATATGGGACTTGTACACCTCCCTTCCTACAAGGACTACATTAGCTATTGGTTCTCCTATTTTTTACTAGTAAAACTCATTTTTTTTTATATTTTTGACATCCCTATGGTTTTTAAAAATATCCAATTAGTTTAGAAATCTAGTACATCCTTCAAATCTTACTTCATTTTTTCATAATAGCTTCCAAGGTGGTAAAACTTATTTTTTTTTTTATCAAAGTCTTCAAAATTATTCTAAAAATTCCTAAAAAATTCTAAATAAATTTTAAATAAATTTTAATTTTTTTAATAATATTTCTAAAATAATAATATTAATTTAAAACTATTTTATTCTATCTTTGTGATTTTTTATAATAATAAAATCAATTTAAATCAACTAAAAATCTTATTTTCTATATAAATAACTAAAAAGATATGATGTTTATTTTTCATGCTTCTTCTACCTACTAAGTAATATTTATATATTTTTAATAAGTAGTACATAGAGACAAAAAGGTAATATAGACATTGATTTTAATAATTAAATTATAATTCTTATAATTAAGAAAAAATACTAAATCAATTAAGATAATTACCTCTAAGACTTATTAAGACTTTATTTCTTTCTTACTGATACTATTTTCCTTTATTTAGCATCTTCTAAACACATCTTTACTTTACAATAGTAGTTTTGGCATTCTAAATGCATTCTTTTATTCTAAAACAATTAATGAATTAATTTGATGACTTACAGTAAGTATTTATTTGTTGAAGCAAGGACTTTTATAAAATCAGCTAAAGAAGATACAGTGTTTGTTATTTATGTGACTCCAATTAAAAAAGCTATGATTCCATTAGCAAGTATTTCAAAACAATATAGCAAATTTTAAGATGTTTTTCAAAAAAAGAATGCTGATATATTACTGGAGTACCAATCATATAATTGTACTATAGATCTTTAAGAAGCAATACAACCACCTTTTGGCCCAATCTACAATCTTTCTCAGAATGAGCTTTCAGCATTGAAAGATCATATTGATAAAATCTTATAAAAAACTTCATCAAGCATTCAAAATTTCCAACAAATGCACCTATACTCTTTATGAAAAAAGATGGTTCCTTATATATATGCATTGATTATCAAAGATTGAATAAAATAATAGTGAAGAATTATTGTCTACTACCATTAATTTTAGGGCTTTTGGAACAATTCAACCAACCCAAGATCTAAACTAAGATAGATCTTTATGAAATATACAACTTGATATGGATCAAGAAGGAAGATGAATGCAAGACCACTTTTCACATAAGGTATAGACATTTTGAATATAATGTCATAGCCTTTGGACTAACAAAAGCACCCGCTATCTTTCAACATTTAATGAATGACATCTTTTGAGAGTACATAAATAAGTTTTTAGTGGTTTATCTTGATGATATCTTGATTTACTTAAAAAATCTAGAAGAACATAAGAGGCATGTATCATAGATTTAAGATTTACTCCAATTAATATAAATTGATAGAAATAGGTAAAATAAGTTAATTCGATAATATTTTTTAGATAAGCTTCCTAGAAGCTTTATAAATATGAAATCACTTTTATACATGTTTATAAGTAATTTATATATTAGAAACTTAGCCAACAAACTAGCCACATGTCACACATATTAGTAGCTTGTAGAACAAGCTAAGTACGTGGCGCACATGTAGGAAACTTATCTTATAAGTTTGACATGTATCTTACAAATTAGAAATGTATAGGAGGTCCTATAGAATGATGCTATATAATTCTTAGATAAATAATATATATAGAGACAAGAATGAAGCCTTCTTTACTCTTGTCAACTCCTTTCTTGCTTCTAGTCTAATTCAAGAGTCTCATGTATTTTCTAGTCTTAAGCAATAGCTATTCAAGATTCTTCTTGAATATACATATTTCTTTATTTCTATCTTGTTATTTTCTTTTGGCATAATTTTTATTAACTAATGCATTTGTTTTACTTTGTGTCTTTAATAGATTGACAAGAATAAAGATTACAATATAAAAGCTTTGTCTTTTCTTGATTAACAGTGGATTATTTCTTTTTCTTGATAAGATATAAGCATATTAGAAGTTGTGGATTACCCACTTCTAAACTGATATTGTTTCTAGAATTTTTTTCTTTGTTCTTTGGATATTTTATTTTTTAGTGAGAATAGACATTTTTCTCCCTTTCTATTATAGTATCATGGTAGAGCTTGCTGAAATGAAAAGTGCAATGGCACAAATGCAAAAACAAATGAAAGAATTAATGCTCGCAATGCATCAATTAAATGCACCACCACAAGGAGCAACAAGATTACTAGGAAGTAAAGATATAAAGATGATTTGAGCTACTTCAAGCCATACTACTTCACCTACAATTGAACACCATTCAAGCATCAAAGAACCAAAAATTAGTTTGCCAAAGAAGTTAGATGGCACCAAATCTAAGTTTTGAAGATTCATTAATCAAATATAATTGGCGATTGAACTTCAATTCCAAAGCTATCCAATTCAAGGGTCACAAGTCAAGTTTATTAAAATACTATTGTTAGGCTATATTTTTTCATGGTTTTCATCTTTTTTTAAATAATATGATCCAATATTAGATAATTTAGAGATATTTTTAATAGAGTCCGGATCTATGTATGGAAAATATGATGCAATTTGTGCCACAACCAACAAGATCCACATCTTGCAATAAGGCAATCAATCAATAATATCATATACTTCATAATTTTGACAATTAGCAATTTATACCAAATGGGATGATGTTGCACTTATTAGCCAATTTTTCTATGGATTATAATATGAGGTAAAAAAATTGATGTTCAACTTACCTGATCCTCAAATATTGAGTCTAGTAATTGATTTTGTTGTAAAATATGACAATTGGCTTTTTGAATTTTGATCTAAGTGTCGCACAAGAAAACCTCAATGTTCCTATAATACAATGGCAACATCAACGTCTTCTCAATATATATATTTAAAAATAAAAGATATGTAAATTGACGTGATATATTTTAAACTATTTACTGAATAAGAAAAGACTTGTTGTCATCAAAAAAAATTGTATTTATATTATAAAGAACCTAAACAAACTGCTCAATATTATCCGAAAAAATGACGCAATCACAAAATGAAGAATATGGATGTCAAAGAAGACTATATATCAGAAAACTAATTTGTCCAACTACAATAGAGATCGTACAACTGGAATCTTGTACAACTACTAGTAAAGGTTCTATCTTTTTTCAAGAATCCTTTCTTTGTTTTATAATAGATATCTATTTGAGATCTAAAAATCACAAAGCCTCTGTCTTATTAGATTCAAGAGCCTCAACGTGTTTTTTAGATAAAAAAGTTGTTAAAAGTTGTAAAATATCTACAATACAAAAAACTAAATCTATACATGTAGAAGTTATAGATAGTTGCGCATTATCTTTTGGAGATATTACTCATGAAATTCTTCCTATAAATATAACAATAGATGGTTATAATAGTTGTGTAATCTTAAATATAATTAAATATTCTTTTAATCCAGTCATTTTAGATTTATCATGGCTAAAAAAATATAATCCTTGAATAGATTAGATTACTCGTAGACTTGATTTTTTTCAAAGAATTATTAAGAGTCTCATAAATCAAATAACAATCCATAAGCCTAATATAATAAAATCCATACTTATAGGTGCAAAAGTTTTTATGAATGAAGCAAAAGAAGGATCATCTTTTGCTATATATGTTATATCTATTTTTGATGGTCGAAGAACTTCAAGTGGCATTCCAAGCCAATATCAAGATTATAAAGACATTTTTGAGCAAAAAAATGTAAACATTCTTCCAAAGCATCATCCATATGATTGCTCAATTGATTTCAAAGAGAGAACTTAGTCTCCACTTGGACTGATCTATAGTCTATCCTAAAATAAATTAACTAAATTTAAGATATATATTGATGAAAATTTGGCCAAGAATTTCATATGCCATTCAAAATCCCTAGTAAAAGCTCCTATCTTATTTATAAAGAAAAAAGATGAATCACTATGGATGTGTATAGATTATTAAGGACTCAACAAGATTAATATCAAGAATAAATATCCTCTGTCTCTCATATTTGGACCTCTTGATCAACTAAATGAAGTTAAGATCTATATAAAAATAAATCTAAGACGAGCATATAACTTAGTGCACATCAAAGAAGGTGATAAATAGAAGATTGTATGTCAAACAAGATATGGATATTTTGAATATAATGTCATGTCTTTTAGACTTACGAATGCACCAGCTGCTTTTCAACATCTTATGAATGATATATTTCATGAGTTTTTTGATGATTTTATTATCTAATATTTAGACAAAATTTTGATCTACTTTAAGAGTATAAAAGAATATGAACTTCATGTTCATTGTATATTACAAAAACTTAGAGATGCAGGATTATATGCTAAGATAGAAAAGCATGTATTTTACACTACTCAAGTTGACTTCTTAGGATAAATCATTTCAAATGATGGTTTCAAAATGGATCCGAAGAAAGTCCAGACAATCATAGATTAGAAGATTTCAAAAACAATACCAGATGTATAATGCTTTTTGGGATTTCTTAATCACTATCAAATCTTTATCAAGAACTTTTTATAAATTATAATTTTATTTACATGCTTAATTTGTAAAGACAAACTCAAATAGAACAAAGAAGTAGAATTATTGTTTGAGGCTTTGAAGACAACTTTTATTTCTGCACCAATCTTGTATCACATCAACTTTTCTAAGGTATTTTTTTATGAAAACAAAAACATCAAACTTTACTTTGGGGGCGGTATTGTCACAAATGGGAGCAGATGAAAAATTCCACCTAATAGCTTTTTCATTCCAAGAAATTTTCAACAAAAAAAATCAACTACAAAATCCATGATAAAGAACTTCTTGCAATTATGGATTCTTTTTAAGAATGGCGCCACTATTTGGAAGGTGCTTCTAGTCCAATCACTGTATATACGATTTACAAGAACCTCGAGTATTTTATGTCAACACGTGTATTGAATCGTTATTAGGCTGGTTGGAACATATCTTTGTCAAGATTTGAGTTTATTATCACCTATTGATTAGGAAAATAATAAAATTTGTCCGATGTTTTTTCTAAATGTTCTTATCTTATATTAAAAGAAAGAGATTTGGCTTTTGATCAACAAAAAATGACCTTCTTGAAGCTAAAGTAATTTCATCTTTGAGCAATGAAATCAACATTGACTGTTGATTCAATTTTTGCCAAGCAAATCCAATCAAGTATGTCTTCAGATCCTCTAATCCATGAGAATATGAATAAATCATGTAAGTCTCATGATACTTCCAAGTTTGAATTAAAGAATAATCTACTCTATTTCGAAGGCCGCCTATATATTCTAAAAAGCACAACATGATTATGTACTTTAGAAGCTCATCACAACCTTCTTAGAATAGGGCATTTTGGATATAATAAGACTTCAAAGCTAATATCAAGAGATTTTTGTTGGCCTCGCATGTGGAAGGCTGTTAAAGAATTTGTATAGACATGTGATATTTGTTCAAGATCAAAAACTCCTTGTCACCAACTTTATAGACTTCTCCAACCATTACTTATATCAAAACAACTTTGGTCTTCTGTTTCTATGGATTTTATCATGGATCTTTCAAAGTCAAATTCATATGATTCTATATTTGTAATTGTAGATTATTTTATCATGATGGCATATTTTATACTATGTACAAAATCTATTACAGGTGAAGAAATAGCTAAACTCTTCCTTGATAATATCTATTGCTATTATGGATTATCAAAGGATATTATATTAGATAGAGGAACACAATTTGTATCAAGATTTTGGAAGATCCTTTTTAAAATATTGAAGGTGGATATAAAACTATCTTTAGCTTTCTACCATCAAACTGATGAACAAACAGAATGAGTAAATCAAGTTTTGGAGTAATATTTGAGATGTACCATCAATTATCATCAAGATGACTGGAAAACTCTTTTACTATTGGCAGAGTTTGCTTATAATAATTTCGTATATTTGTCTATTCAATGAACTCTATTCTTTATAAATTATGATTATCAATCTATGACTTGATACTTTTGACTTTTCAAAAGTTGATAATCCTATGATAGAAGATTTGGCAAATTGATTGTCAGAGCTACATACAATAATGAAGGCATAATTAAAAAAAGCTTAAGAACAATAAAAAATCAATACAAATGTCTATCACAAGGAACAACCTTGATTCCACGTGGGCAATAAAATATGATTACTTTGTCATAATATCAAGATTATTTGTCCTTGCGACAAGCTAGATTATTTTAGGCTTGGATCTTTTTCAATTTGTGGACAAATCAATCCAGTTCCTTATTGATTATGCCTACAAAAATCTATGAAGATCCATCTTATATTCTATATGTCATTACTCAAGCCATACAAGATAGTGGATATATAAGAAAGAAAACAAATGTCCTCACCTCTTATAGAAATAGATAATAATGAAGAATTCAAAGTTGAAGAGATTTTAGATTCAAGGCGATGCCAAAATCGATTGGAATATCTTGTCTATTAGCGCGGGTACGATATTAGTGAACAAACATGGCAGCCATTTAAGAATCTAATAAATATATTAGTAAAAGTTAATTTTTTTCATCAACATCATCTATCCAAATCAAGATAAAGAGTCAAGAAAATCTATGCTATAAAGCAAAACACGTTCTATAGAAGTTTCATTCTATCTTGTATCATTGTTTGCTATTTCTTTGAATTTTTTTGTACTAAAGAGATGGAGATTTAACAACTAGTAAATTCAGCTCAAAAACCATTATTTGCAGACTTACTGGACAAGACATTATGACTATCACAATCTTCAAGACGATAGAATAAAAATGAAGATCCTCAAAAATAACATGTTCTTTCTTAGATTGATGGCAAAATACAACGTGTTTAATATCATGACCTTGGAAGAGACTCTCAATGTTTGGTGATACTTTTAGAGGTAGGAACTACTCCTAATGGTGTTCCAAATGTTTTCTTTGAAGTAAGTTATAAAGGTCTCAACAATGATCAAATAACAAGGTGATCCTCTCACCTTGATATAGAACACTATTGATGGCTGAAAGGACCTATCAGCTATCTTTGAAGGGAACAAAGATCAGAATATGTGGCAAGTACAATTCAATGTATCTTAGACTTCTTCAACATATAATCAGCGCTCTTTGTGGAACTTGTTTCTAAAAGGGGAGGTAATGTCACTGACATAAGATTTATTCCAATAATTATTTAGTTAATATAGATTGATAGAAATAGATAAAATAAGTTAGTTTGATAATATTTTATAGACTAGCTTCCTAGAAGCTTCATAAATACAAAATCACTTTTATATATATTTATAGGTGATTGATAGATTAAAAACTTGGCCAACAAATTAGCCACGTGTTGTACTTGTTGGTAGCTTGTCGAACAAGCTAGCCATATGTCGCACATGTTGATAGCTTGTGGAACAAGCTAAGTACATGGCACACATATAGAAAACTTATCTTACAAGTTTGACATATGTCTTGCAACTTAGACATGTGTTGAAGGTCCTTTAGAATGCCGCCATGTAATTCTTAGATAAATAATATATATAGAGACATGAGTGAAGCTTTCTTCACTCTTGTCAATTTCTTTCTTGCTTCTAGTTTAATTCAAGAGTCTCATGTATTTTCTAGTCTTTGACAATAGGCATTCCAATTTCTTCTTGAATATACATATTTTTGTATTTCTATCTTGTTATTCTCCTTTGACATAGTTTTTTACTAACTAATGTATCTCTTTTAATTTGTATCCTTGACAGCATGTTAAATTAGTATTATAAAAGCTGCAAGATCTAGATTTACATGCCAAGTTAGAAAAACGTGTATTTCATCAACCAAAGATGGAATTTTTGGGATATATAGTATCTACTGAGGATTTGATGATGGATCTTAAGAAGGTAGAGGCAATTATGCAATAGACCATTTCAAAGATTGTGAAAGATATACAATATTTTTGTAGATTTGTTAACTTTAATTGGATTTTCATTAAAAATTACTCTAAAGTTGATATGTCTTTTACTTGATTGACATTTAAAGATAAGTTGGAATAGAGGCCTCAAGTGGAAAAGGCATTCCAAGCCCTCAAGTCAATGTTTATTAAAGTCCCAATCTTGGTATATCTAAACTTTACAAAAGTGTTTTACATAGAGATTAATGCTTCGGATTTTACACTAGGGGTTGTATTTTTATAAATGGATATAGATATCAAGGATACAAGAATATAGAACAAAGATACTTGAATTAGGATAAGATTTCCAAAAGAAACCAAGAAAAACTTGAATTAATCAGATGAGTACACAAACAACACTAAAAAAGGTGAGTTAGAACTCCAAGACATACGTTGTCAAGACTGAAGAACTCTTCAACGTCAATTCCTATATATACTCTTATCTAGGATGCTTTTTGAATGGCTTCCATCCAACTAAGAAGCTTCTTGAGTAACTTCTACCAACTAGGAAGCTTTTAGAGCTCCTTCTATTAATTGGAAAGCTTCTTGAGCTCCTTCCACTAATTAGAAAACTTCTCAACTAACTTTCACCAATTAGAAAGCTTATCAATGGACTTTCACTAACTCAAGAATCTCTAGAATATTCTAGAAGGTTTTGTGAACCTCTAGAATATATGTTCCTAACATCACCCCCTTTTCTAGCAATAAGTCCTAAGAGAAGCTCAAACTTACTACATACATAAGAAATCAAGAATATCTTGAGACTAAAAGGATTCACCTTTTCAAACTTAAGAAATATTATTAAAACTCAAGTATTGGAATTGAAACTTACATGTTTGGATCTTACTCCTAATGGCTCTAATTAAGGTCGTACTTGGCGCTAAAATGTATTATCCCTACTTTGCTTAATTGAAGGCTATAAAAATTTGCTTTGGTTTTTTTGAAGCTTGTGTAGCAAATGAATCTTTTAAATTTTATTCTCTCAAGGTTTAAAGATTTGATATGGTGACTAACTTGATTCTACTATTCTATTCTATCTTAGAACAGACAACTACATATTGATGAAGGCTTTAATTTAACACTCCTCCTCTTTATGAGTATTCCTTGAATCTAATCTTTATTAAGAAATTATCATCAAATATATTTCAATTTGTAGAGATAGAGTCAATAAAATTCCTATTCTTTTTGAGGCGCATTCACAAGATTTGCAGCCAGTTCTTATGTGCACTTATGAATGTCATAGCCCCACTAGTGAATAAGATATTCCAATTTGTCCCACCTTTACCATGAATCAAGTACTTTTTCAACCTCGTATTCTTCATGGTCTTTGATTTCGATACTAGGTGACAATTTTTATACCCTTCCTAAAATATGCAACTCTCTATAAGATTCTAAAAGAGAGACATGAAAAATTGGATATACCTTCATAATAGATGGTAATTCTAAGCAATATACTATTAAATTAATTTGCTTTTAAATAGAAAATAGTTCCAACCTTTGATAGTCTAATTTATTGCATGGCCGTTTAGTCTTGATATTTTGTCAAAGAAACCATTTCTTAATTCTAATATAAAAAGTATGTGATTGATTCATAAATTTATCTGTAGATGCTTTGTAAGCATCTTGAGGGACTTGTAACTGAAGCTTCAAGGTTTTTTGATATTGCAATAGCTACTTTGCAAATCCTTCATCTGTTGGATTATTGTTCTTTGGTGTATTCTATAGATCAAGCTTCAAATGATATCTATAATTGGAATAAAACGATTTTTCTTGAATTGAAGCATAAATAATATTATTATATATAAATTTTGCTAATGGTAGATATGAGATCCAATTGTCTTGTTCATAATTAATGCTGCATCATAAATATTGCTCTAAAAGTTAGTTAACTTATTCTATTTGGTCATCAATTTGAGGATAGAAAGCTAAAGAAAGTTTAATATCCATTTTTAATATTTCAAAAAGATATTTTTAAAACTTAGATATAAACAAGAGTCCTTGATTGGATACAATATCATTTGATAGGCCATGATATCAATATATATTGTCGAGAAAGAGCCTTGCCGTTTCTTCACTAGATGCACTCTTTTTGTAAAGAATGAAATGAGTTATTTTTATAAATCAATCAACTACTACAAAGATGTTGTCGAATGAATTGGATGGCATTAGATCTGTGATAAAATCCATCGAGATAGAGGACCATGATTGTCTTGGAACAAGCAAGGATTGTAAAAGTCTATAAGAGAAATATCAAGAATTTTTGGATCTTGAATAGATGTTGCAATAGAGTACAAAGTCCTTCACTGCCTTCTATATTTGAGGCCACCAATAATCTTGAAAAATAAGTTTCAAGATCTTATTAAATCCAAAAAGACTCCCAGCGGAATAGTCATGGTGAGATTGAAAAATACGTAGTCGTGTTGGTTCTTCTAGGATATATAAACGTTCTTCAAAGTATAGGAGGTCTTCCTCAAATTTGAACTTATCAACATTTTCTTTCAAGTGATGCTTAACATTAAAGGCCAAAGCATCATTAGTGGTTAGAGCATGCATCTCATTGAGAAAACTAGAATCACTAGGCACCAATATAATAGTGGCGCAAAGAAAAAATTGCTCTATTTTTAACAAGATTGTATATTCTTAATGAAACGCTACGTCTCCTATTTTTGGTAGAAGATATGATCTCCTCGATAGAGCATAAAACAATCTTTGTTGCTTTGTAGGCTTATAAATGATAACAAAATTAAATCCAGATAGCGACATATTCCATCGAGCTTTGCAGCAATTAAAAACCCGAGCTAATATAAAATATTCTAAATTCTTATAATTTGTATATACAATCATAAGATGTATTGCTCTTTTGAAAAAATGATGCCATTCTTCAAAAAAATCTATAATAGCAAAAAGGTCCTTATCGTAGATTTCATAATTAATTTTAGCAACAAAAAACTTTTGAGAATAAAATGCAACAAGATGGAATTTGTTATCTATATCTATTTATGAAAGAACGGCATTTAATACAAAATTTGAAGTATCAATCTCTAAGTAGAATGCCTTTGTAAAATTTAGATGCATCAATATTAGACGTGTAATAAATGTCGTCTTGAGGTCTTAGAATGCTTTCTCTGCTAGAAGTCTTAGAATCCCTTTGCGCTTGAAGCCCCCATTCTAACTTGTCCTTACATGTCAATCAAGTAGGAAGGCGGCAACTTGAGAATAATTTTTGATGAAGATCCAATAGAAGTTAGCATATCCAAAAAAAACATTGTACGTCTCTCGTAGTCTTTGAAATGGCCCATTATATAACCATATCAAGGATTTAAACTAAAACAGATATATAAGTTAATAAAAACCCATGTCAAAAGAAAAAAATAAGATAGAAATATAAAAGAATGTATATTTAAGAAAAAACTCGAATGACTATTGCCAAAGATTAGAAAATACATGAGACTCTTGAATTAGATTAGAAGCAAGAAAGGAATTGATAAGAGTAAAGATGGCTTCACTCTTATCTCTATAAATACTATCTATTTAAGAACTATGTGGCGGCATTCTGTAGGACTTTCTATACGTGTCTAATTTGTAAAACACATGTCAAACTTGAAACACAAGTTTCTTACATGTGCGCCATGTACTTAGCTTATTTTATAAGCTACCATCATATGTGATACATGACTAGCTTTTTCTACAAGCTACCAATATGTGCAACACGTGGCTAACTTATTGGCCAAGTTTCTAACCTATCAACCATCTATAAACATGTATAAAGATGATTCCATATTTATGAAGCTTCTAGGAAGCTTGTCTATAAAATATTATCAAATTAATTTATTTTACTTACTTCTATTAATCTATATTAACTAAATAATTATTGGAATAAATCTTATGTCTGTGACATTACTTCCCCTTCTAGAGACAAGTTCCACAAGGAGCAGTGATTACATATTGAAAAAGTCTAGGATACATTGAATTGTACTTGCTACATATTCTGATCCTTGTTCCCTTCGAAGGTAGCTAATAGGTCTTTTCAGCCATCAATAGTGTTCTATACTAAGGTGAGAGGACCACCTTGTTATTTGATCATTGTTGAGGCCTTCATAACTTATTTCAAAGAAAACATTTGGAACACTATTAGTAGTTCCTACCTCTAAAAGTATCACCAAACATCAAGAGCCTCTTCTAAGGGCGTGATACCAAACACGTTGTCGTATTGCGGTTAGGCTATTATGTGAAGAAATTGTATATATATATTTAATATACAATTTACTACATAGCTAAATGAAAGCCATATCAATAGACTTTTATTAGTTATAAGATATAATTAGGTTATTAGTTTAGAAAGAATGTATCTAAAAAGATTATTATTGAGATTTATACAACCTTTTTTTTTTTTTGGTAGTGACTTTTGAAGTTAATATTATATTGATAATAACTTTTATATATCTTAAGTCACCTTCGTTAGACATTGGTGGTTCTTAAGATCTTATTTACTTCTTTTATGTGGTATTTAGAACACATATTATATACATCTTATAAGAAAAAAAATTAAAAAGGGATTTTTAGTATGAAAGGGGGTAGTTAGGCCATCTATGTAGATGAATGGAGATGGATGATAGAAGTCTCTATTCCTATTGGCTAAAAATCATGTCCAATGGACTTCAAGGAGGCTACCTGAGGATATATTATGGATTAGGGTTTATTTTTTGAAATGAATCAAACATCAAAGGCTAGGATCAACAAGTTTGGATTTTAAAATATGGTTTTGGTGCAAATTTTGCATAGTTTGGACTTTTTATGAAAGAGATATAGGTGCTCAAAGTTAGGATATTGAAATTGTACCTACTGTCACTCTTATGGACATAACTTGTACGTACAAAGAGCAATAGAGGATCGGCAATTGCAATTGAAAAGAACACTTTATCAAATACACTTTTTATGTATGGCTTCATAAAATCTAAGCTAAGATGAAGGAGATATTGGGAGTTGAAGTCAATGCTTGTAAGTTAAGAGCAGTAAGTGACCCTATTTACCTAGTGGTTACATTTTGAGCTATATCTTAGGCAATTTAATAGATTTTTGGCTCAAAATTTTTAAGAATATATATGTTTATGTCATAAGACTATGTACAAAATTTTTATAGTATTATAGTTTTGATTTTGTGAGCTATGAGGAAAATAGTGCTTGGATGTCTTTGAGCTAGGGTTTTAAATACCTTCTAGGAGTTTTAAGATATTAGACGATCAAAAATAAATTTATAGTTGATTCTTTTTTATAGTAAAAATGAAAAAAAGTTTCTACACTTTAAAGAAAATTTTATAGAAACTAAATAGTTGGATCAAGAGTTATTAGACTCTAAAGATCAAGAAGAAATAAGTCCTTGCACGTGAATAAAATTTTTAAGGATTTTTCGTAGAGATTTGAATCTTTTCTTGTACAAACCTATTTAAATATAAAAAGATTTATCTAAATAACTTTTCTTTTATAATATTATTATATTATTTGTTTTTTTTTATTAAGGGCAAATCACTTATTGGAGTTTAGCCAATACGTTTCAAATAAACCCTCCACAGCTAGGTACCTAGTGTATTCCTAGATAGAAGTTCACGCCATATGACAATGTTATATTTTGCCATCAATGTGAGGGTCTTCATCTCTATTCCATTATTTTGAAGGTTGTGATAGTTGAAATGTCTCGTTTGATAAGTCAACAAATGATGGTTCTTGTGTCAAGGACATACTTGTCAAAACCTTCTAAAATATTTTGGAAGATTCTTAAAACTCTCTAGAATCTTCCAAAACCTTCTAGCATCTTTCAAAAAGATAGAAGTTGCTTGAAAAACTTTCTAGTTGGTAGAAGTTGCTTCAGAAGCTTCTTAGTTGGTGGAAGTTGCTTGAGAAGCTTCCTAGGTAGGAGTATATAATGGAGTCAAGGCTGAAGAGTTCTTTAGTCTCGACAATACATTTCTTAGAACTCGAGCTGACGTCTCTGGTATTGTTCTTGTATTCATTTGATTAATCTAATTTTTGTCAATTCTTCTTAAACTTTTTGTTTAGACTTCCAGTCTATATTCTATATCTATGACAGTTTGTCGAGACTGCCTTTTTATTAATATCAGAGCTTAGTTCTTTGAGGCAGAGAGTGGATTATCCCTTTCATTCGAGATACTTGAGCATTCTAATGATTGCGGATTATCCTCCCTTGGACCGGTATTGATTCCTTCTTCTTTACTTAACATGGCTAGTAGAAAAGACGTTAATATGATAGAATCTTCCGAGTCAAAATTAGATGTGATTATCAATACCTTTAACACTCTAGCAATTACAACTGCTGAAATTAAAGGAAATTTTGCAAGCTCCCTGGAGCTACAAGAGTGGGAGTGGCTTAGACTACAACACAACCACCTCTAGCTAGTGAAGTACTGCCATGTACATCTCAACGTGAGAATTTGATTACATCGCAATACAAAGAGCCTTGAGTCAGTCTCCCAGAGAAGTTTGATGGTACCCGATCAAAATTTTGTGGTTTTGTAAACCAAGTTTGATTGATAATATTCTTGCAACCGAAACGCTATTCAACCTAAGAGTCGCAAATTGGATTAGTAGAGATATTGCTTATTGCACAAGCTTTGTCTTGATTTGCCCTCTTATTTGAGAAAAGGTCTTCTATCTTGAGTAATTTTGAGACTTTTTTAGAAGCATTCAAGGAGGCATTTGGAGAGCATGATAAGGCTCGATGGACAACCACCAAGATTTGTTCTTTGCATCAAGGATCATGCTTTGCATCTATTTACGCATTAGACTTTAGCTAACTTGCTTGTGATATCAACTGGAGAGAAGAAGCGCTGGTGAATTAATTTTATTCGGGACTCAAAGATGATGTGAAGGATTTATTGCTATCTCTATCCAACCTTCAAACACTCAATGAAGCAATTAGTTAAGTAGTGAAGTGTGACATTCGGCTTTTTCAACGACATCAAGACCATTATTCTAGAGCTACATGATATCTATGAGGAAACTAATTATACTCGGCTACTCCTATCAAGAGTGTAGAAGCTCAATCTGAAATAGAAGACATGCAAATCAATACAATATATTTCAAATCCTTCACGATTGAAGAAAAGAAGTGACGATTTGAGCAAAATTTGTGCTTATATTATGGAGAGGCAGGCCATAAAGCTAAAAATTGTCTTAAAAAATAGATGCCTCAAACAACAAGACTCAAGAACACAAGTGTGCAAGAAAATAAGGACGCTCAGCCACAATAAGGATCGTGCGGTTGGACATCTTAACACCCCAAATTAATCAAGGTTCTTTTCTTTTAACTCAACCTTCTTATTACTTTACGATACTTTTATTTCTTAGTATTCAAAAATTGCAAACCAATACTCTACTAGACTCATGAGCATCTGCTTGTTTTTTAGATAAAGAGTTTGACAAGCTTCACAAGTTTTCTCTTGTGAAGAAATCAAAGCTTATCCATATAGAAGTCATGAACGGCCGACCTTTGTCTTCTAGCAATGTTACTTATGAAACTAAACCGTTGAAGGTATGTCTTGAAAATTATGAAAGTAGTATTGTGTTTAATACATTATATTCAGTTATTAAGATCTCTTCATGTCCAGTCATTTTGAGGCTATCTTAGCTTAATAAATGTAATCCATTGATAGATTAGAGGTTGCGAAAAGTGACATTTCCAACAAAATCTTTGAAGGTGGAACCTACCAAGATAATGTCTAGAAACAAACCCTTGTTCATAGGTGCGAGGATCTTCATGAAGGAAGCCAAGCATAATACACCTCTTATCATCTTTGCAATGCCAATTTGAGAAGATTCAACTCCTATTTTGATTATTCCAAAACAATATGAAGAATTCAAGGATGATTTTAAGAATAAGAATGCTAACATGCTATCAGAGCATCGATCGTACAATTGTGCTATAGATCTCTAAGAGGGAGCACAACTACCATTTGGTCCAATTTATAATTTATCACAAGACAAGCTTTCACCATTGAAGGATTATATTGAAAAGAATCTTGCAAAGAATTTCATTCGGCATTCTAAATCTCCAATAGGTACACCTATCTTCTTTGTGAAGAAGAAAGATGGCTCATTATAAATGTGCGTGGATTATTGAGGCTTGAACTATTGAAGAAATATAATAGATAAAACACAAGTAAATAGAGATCACCAAGGTTGCATACAAGAGAAGTGTGGAATGAGATGACTCTCTCTTCCAACTCCCATTACTTATAGAAGGTGGTTGCTGCCCTAAAGGATTTCTTCTACTTTTGACTTTTATACACATGTTCCTAGGATCCATTGGCATCTCTCATACCACAAAGATATCTAATGATCTTAAAATCCTTTTAACATCTCTCGTACTACAAGGATATCTCACGTTCCATTAGAATATCCTATGCCATGCATTAATTATTCTTACCTAGTCTTTAGAATATTTCCTAATATATACTTTATCTTCTTGATTTTGACTCTTCTCCTTTAACCACATCTTATATCCATAGGATGTCCTTTCTATATACTAAGAGTCAACCTTTGATCATTAATAACTTACTTAAGATAAAATCTTTTATTTAATAATTTATTCTATTTTTATTATTATTTATTTATCGCAATATTCTAACTTTGCTAATTGTCAATGGCTTTCAAACCTAATTCCTTTGTCAACATATGATGCCTATCCTTCACTAATGCCTTTGTCAACAAATCAACAAGCATGTCTTCTGTAGCACAATACTTCATATCAATCACTCCCATTTCAATCTTCTCTCTTATGAAGTGATGTTGAATGTCAATGTGCTTGTTTCTTGAATGATCTTTTGGAATCTTTGTAAAAGCAAGGTATCTTTGTTTGTCACATTTCATTCGAATTGCTTCCAATTGTACAAGTCCAATGTCCTCCAAAACTTATCTTAACTAAATTGCTTCCATTGCTCCATGGCTTGCTGCCATGTACTCCGCCTCCATTGTAGACCTTGCAATTGTTGGTTGTCTCCTACAATTCTATGAAATTGCTCCTATTATAACAAAGAATACATATCCCATTATTGACCTTCTATCATTTGCATCTTCTATCCAATCCACATCACAATAACCATGCAAAGTAGTGTTATCATCTCCAAGGTACAATTTGAAGTCTAATGTACCTTTTAAGTACCTCATGATCCTCTTGATGGTTGTCCAATGGATTGGTCCAGCTTTTGAGAAGTCAGCCTCACAACATTCACTGCATATGCAAGATCCATCCTCATGCCAACCATTGCATACATGAGAGAGCCCACTATTGCTTTGTATGGTACACCTTATATTTCACCTTCAACTTCAACAAACTCCTCATTCATAAGCTTCATTAACTTCAAATTTGCCTCCAAAGGTGTTCTAATGGGCTTATAATCTTCCATATTGAATTGTTTCAACACTTCTTCAATATACTTCTTTTGGCTCATTGTGATGGTCTTCTTAGCATGATCTCTCACAAATTCCACTCCTAAACAATAACGAAGCTCTCCCAAATCACTCATCTCATACTCCTTTTCTAATTTTTCTTCTAACCAATCCATCATTTTCAACGTATTGGTTAAGATGATTAAATCATCAACATAAAGGATTACAATCAATAAAAAGTCTTTTGATTGTATCACATATATGGAATGATCAGCCTCACTCCTTACAAATCCTTTATTCACAAAGAATGTGTCAATCTGTTGATACCATGTCCTTGGTGATTGCTTGAGACCATACAAAGATTTGTTCAACTTACAAATAAGATGTTGCTTGCTTTCTTCAATAAATCCTTGAGGTTGATCCATGTAGATGTCTTCTTTCAACTTTCCATTCAAAAAAGTCGTCTTCACATTCATTTGATATATTTCCAAGTCCATTGCTGCCCCAATTGCCACAATGGTTCTAATAGTGGTGAATTTGGCCACGGGAGCATATGTCTCATTGAAATCAACACTAGCAACTTGTGAGTATCCTTTAGCAACTAATCTTATTTTAAATCTCACAACATTGCCTATTACATCCCTCTTGGTTATAAATACCCACTTACAACCAATTGAAGACCGATTTGGTGGAAGTTGAATCAATTCCCATGTTCCATTGTCCATGAGAGATTTGTACTCTTCTTCCATAGCCTTCTCCCACTTCACAGCATTCGTGCACTTCATTGCATCACATAAATTCAATGGATCAGCAATGAATGTAATATTGGCATGTTCTTCATTTACTTGAGGAAAGATGTGGTTTTTCCACCATTTATCAAGTGGTCTTTTTTCTCTCATAGGATATCTCCTTTCATTTGAAGAAAATTCACCTCCTTGGACTCTTCCAACTCTCTTTTCTCTTAAAGTTTATCTCTTCTTATTCAAAAGTTGATATTCCTCATCATCATCATCTTCAACATCTTCATTTCCTTCATTGTTGGTCTTCACTATATTAGAGACTTTCTTCTCCATCTTCTTTGGCTCTTTATCTTTATCATCATCTTTATTGCCTCCATCTTCTTGCTTTATTGCTGAAATTGAAGATGTGTCCACAAATCCACCATTACTCCCACTTGGACACATTTCTAAGTACTCACAAGTACTCTTAAGTTCTAAAAATTCAATATTACGACTTTTGATGATCTTCTTGGTATCCAAATACATTAGCCTATATGCCTTGGTACCTTCACAATATCCAAAAAATACACATTTTGTACCTTTTGCATCAAGTTTGGACCTCATACAATCTGGTACCTTTGCATAAGCAATACATCCAAAAATCCTCATGTATAAAACACAAGATTTCTTCTTACTCCAAGCTTCTTGTAGAGTCATTGATGTGAGTGCACTTGTAGGACATCTATTCTTTGTATACATTTCATTTACCACGGCTTCTGCCTAATACTCATGCCCAAGGTTTTGAGCATGAAGCATACTCCTTGCCATTTCTACAATGATTTGATTTATTCTTTCTGCAACTCTATTATGTTGTAGAGTGTAAAGAGTAGAGATTTGTCTTATAATACCTTGAATCTTCATGTACTCATCAAAATGCTTTGACATGTATTCACCTCCATTGTCCGTACGCAACACCTTGATCTTGCACTCACATTGCTTCTCCACAAGTGCCTTAAACTCCTTAAATCTTGACAAATATTCACTCTTGGCTTTTAGGATGAAAATCCACACCTTCCTTAAATAATCATCAATAAAGGTGACAAAGTATCTTGCTCCTCTTATTCATGGCATTGTCATAGGTCCACAAATATCCAAATGTACAATCTCCAACAATTTGCTTGCACGTGTTACAACTCTACTTGGAAATGAAGTTCTTTGTTGCTTGCTTTGAATACAACCTTCACAAGTAAGAATTATAGCATTATTGTATGATTGACCAAGATCCAAGCCACTTACTATGGATTGGAGCTCTTTCATGCTTTTGACATTCAAATGACCAAGGCGTTGATGCCAAATACCAAACTTATCTTGATCTTGTAGAAAATTAGTAAATGTTGCCACTTCAACTCCGTTGACCTTCTTACAATTGATGAAGTAGAGGTTGCCATCTCTAAAGCCCTTTAAAACATCATCTCTCTCCATTGTCTTCACAAAGCATCCATTTATATCAAATTGCACCTTACAACCATTTGAAATAAGTTTGCTCACTGAAAGAAGATTCTTCTTCATCTTTGGCACATGTAGGATCTCTTTAAATTTGATCTTCTTGGTTTGATTCTTCACAACAATCTCCACCACCATGGAGCCAATTCCAATAGCTTATACCATGCCATTGTCTCCTAACCAAATCTTTGTTGCTGGAATTATCTCATAAGTGTCAAATGAATACTTACATGGAGTCATGTGCTTGATAGTATCCGAATCAACAATCCATTTGGACATAGTAGCCATAGAAGTGCCTTCACTTGCCATAAATGCATAATCATCTCTTCCAACTTCATCACATGTATTGTTAGCATTCTTTCTATTTCCTTTCTTGGCCTTATAGCAATTTTGTGTAAAGTGACCTAGTTTTCCACAAATGAAGTAAGTTCTCACATTGCTTCTTACATTGTCACGTTGGTTGGAATAGCTACCTTTGCCTTATCTTCAAAAGAGAGCCAAATCTTTACTTTGATACTTTTTTTCTTTCCTTTTGGTCACTTCATGTGCAAGTCTTGCCGTCACATAGTCCATGGTGAGTTCTTTTATCTTGATGGACTCCAATGCCACAATGAAGTAGTTGTAGGACTTGGAAAGACTCATGAGCAAGGTCATAACAATATCACCATCTTCTAAAGGCTTATCAATAATTGCAAGTTGGTTTGCAAGAGCCTTTACCTTATTGACGTGAGCCATAAGGTCTTCACCTTCTTCCATCTTGCAAGTGAAGAATTTCCTACTTGTAAAGAGTATATTGAACAAGTTCTTGGTCTCATATATATTGCAAAGAGTCTTCCATACTTCCGCTGGTCCTTTGCAAGAGATGATGTGAGAAAATTGGCTTCATCCAAATTAGTGGCAATCATGCCAAAAGCCTTCTTTTCACGTCTTTTGAAGTCATTTTGCTCCTTCATATCAGCATCCATACTTGGAGGGTCTTTACTTTCATCTAGAATGTCCCAAAGGTCCAAAGACGCCAACAAAAGCTCCATTTTGACCTTCCAATGGTAGAAATTGTTGCCTCTAAACTTCTCAATCACTCTCAAACCTTCACCTTCATTAGAAGCCATGTATAAGAAGTAGTGTATCAAAAAAGATTGAAAAAAGAAGTCTCTATGTGATCAAAATCACCAAAATAATTTTACACTAGCAAAATCTCAGAATGCCTTCTTGTGAATAAAAGAGTGGTTTTTCACTCAAAACACTCTCAACTCAATTTCTATAGCTTCTTAAAAGTATGAGTACTCTCATATACCTCACAATCACGTTCTTTCACTCTTTCAAGTTACTTTCTCATGACATACATAAGGTATGTGAAATAATTTCAGCAACACAAACGATACTATCAAGGTCTTTCTCAAAGGTCTTACACTCACTATTTAACGAGTAGAGAACCTACAAAGCAATGTTAGAGATGTATAAGGTCAAAATCAAAACCTCTTTATGTCAAAATCCTAACATCAGCAAAATCCCATAAGATCTATTCCACACAAAAGCAACACCAAGAAAACAACTTCAACTTATTTGAATAACACAATAAAGTGTGTGTGGGCCCATAATCTATTGAAAAAACACAAGAGGCAAAACACAAGTAAGTAGAGATCACCAAGGTTGCATACAAGAGAAGTGTGGAATGAGATGACTTTCTCTTCCAACTTCCATTACTTATAGGAGGTGGTTGCTGCCTTAAAGGACTTCTTCCACCTTTGACTTTTATACACATGCTTCTAGGATCCTTTGGCATCTCTCGTGCCACGAGTGTATCTCATATTCTACAAGAGTATCCTATGCCATACACTAATTACTCTTACCTAGTCTTTAGGATATTTCTTAGTACATACTTTATCTTCTTGACTTTGACTCTTCTCCTTTGACTGTATCCTATATCCATAGGATGTCTTTTTTATATACTAAGAGTCAACCTTTGATCATTAATAACTTACTTAAAATAATATCTTTCATTTAATAACTTATTCTATTTTTATTATTATTTATTTATTACATCATGAACAAGATCACTATGAAGAATGGATATCCATTACTACTTATATCCGGACTCTTAGAATAACTTAGTGAAGCCAAAATATACACCAAGATAGATCTTTGTAGAGCTTACAATCTTGTATGAGTAAAGACGGGAGATGAATGAAAGACAACGTTTTAGATGAGGTATAGACATTTTGAATATAATTTCATGTCTTTTGGCTTGACCAATGTACCAACTATATTTCAACATTTGATGAATGATGTTTTTTGAGAATATTTGAACAAATTTGTTGTTTGTTACCTCGATGACATTTTGATCTATTCCAAGAATGTTCAAGAATATAAGAGTCATAAAAAGTTGGTATTATAAAAACTTCAAGATGCGAGATTATATGCCAAGTTAGAAAAATGCATATTCCGTCAATCCAAGGTAGAATTTTTTAATTATATTATTTTGGACAAAAGATTGTTGATGGATCAGAAGAAAGTTCAAGCAGTAACGGATTGGACAGTATCAAAGATGATACGTGACGTGCAATATTTTCTTGGATTTGCCAACTTCTATCGCATTTTTATGAAGAACTATTCACAAATCACAGCCCCATTAATGCGGTTGACATCAAAAGACAAGCTCGAGTGGAATATCCAAGCACAAGAGGCTTTTTAAGAGTTAAAGTTAACATTTATGACAGCTCTTATCTTAGTATATTCTGACTTTACAAAGGCCTTCTATTTGAAAACAGATGCTTCTGACTTTACACTAGGAGCTGTATTATTATAGATAGAAAAGGATGATAAACTTCACCCGATTGCATTTTACTCAAAGAAATTTTTGGCAGTAGAAATTAACTATGAAATTCACAATAAGGAGCTGCTTGTGATAGTTGATTCTTTCCAAGAGTGGCATCATTTATTAAAAAATGCTGCACATTCGATGACTATATATACAGATCACAAGAATTTGGAATATTTTACAATAGCTCAAGTTTTCAATCATGACCAAGCTCGGTGGAACATGTCATTATCCTGATTCATCATCATCACATTTCAGCTAGGAAGGCAGTTAAGACTATCGAATGCATTATCGAGGAGATTATATCTAGCGCCCAAGGTTGGAAATGCAGCATTTGATTAACAGTGTACAACTTTACTACAACCAGAACGGTTTTGCCTTTGCACCACTTCCATGATTCTGCCAATTGATGATGATTTTTTAAAACAAGTCCATGGAATATCGGTTGTAGACTCATTAGTCTCGGATGTGAAGCAACGCTTTGACAAAGATAAGTTCAAGATTGAAGACAAGTTACTATATTTTGAAGATTGACTATACATTCCGGAAGGACCAATTTGACTTTGTATTCTTCAATCTCGACATGACTTCCTGGCTGCAAGTCACTTCGGATTCAACAAAACAATGGAGTTTATTTCCCGAGACTTTTGATGGCCTCAAACGTGGAAGGTAGTGAAGAATTTTGTACTATTATGAGACCTTTGTTCAAGATCAAAGAATCCTCAACATCGCCCTTATGGATTTTTATAACCTCTGCCAATTCCAAAGAGACCGTGGTCATTATCTATGGACTTCATTACAGATTTGCCACCTTGTACAATATTTGATGCTATCTACGTGGTGGTAGATCAGTTTACAAAGATGGCACATTTTGTTCTATGTAGAAAGACAACTTCTAGTGAAGAAACAACAAGATTTATATGAGAGAGAATTCGCCTTTAAAACGCCGTTCCTAGTCACACAGAATCATAGTAATAAAAGATGTCTATACTTACAATATTTCTTCAAATAATTTAGACAATTTCAGAGCAAATATAAAGTATAAATACTTGAATAATACTTATACAAATACTTGTATAAATACTTGTATAAATACTTGTATAAATCCTTGGTATAATACTTGTACAAATACTTGTACAAATATTATGTATAATACTTGTAGAATACTTATAGAATACTTGTATAAATACAAGTATATATACTTGTATAAAAAGTATAAGCAAAGTATGTATGTATTCAAGTATACCTCAAAATACAACCGCATATGAGGAATACAAGTTATACAACAAACTCAAACTAAATAAATCACTAAAAATTCATCTAAAGGTCGAATCAAGCGTCCTTATAGCCTATGGAAAGCCAATAATCCATTGTAAAACATATCAAAATTTCACAAATAGATGACTTACCATTTAAAAGTTATGGCTAAAAGAAGTAGGCGCTAAAATTTCCAAGCAAATGCAAAGGCAGCAAAGCTCCTCTTCACTTCAGCCTTTGTTGTGATCACTTCCCTTCTCCAAATTGGACATGCAATAGCTTTTTAGAAAGCTCACTCCATCATCTAACTTGTTCTAAAATTTCGCATGCATGCCTCTCAAACTCCAGATTTTGTAGCTAGTCGATTCTACTCTTCAAACCCTAGCAACAATTTTTCTTCTTTGACACTTCACGGCTCATAAAACTTTCATCAAAAGCTCCAAATGTATTGATTTTTGTTTTTGTAGAAAGCTTACATAAGCTACTATAAGCACCTAAAATATCAAAAGGATTGAAGAGACTGTCCGACTTGGGTGGTTGAACAAAGTCTCTGCCCCTCTTCGTCGGGTGGCAGCAAACCCTTTCCCACTCTCAAGCTCACAACTTTTGCTCTCCAACTCCAAATGCTACAAGAGATGTCTTGATAGATAGCTAGCACAATTTTCCACACTCTTCTATAAATTTCACTAAGAAAGAGTTGAAATCAAACTTGCAGTGGCAGCTCGAAGTTTCTGCCCCTCTTCGTCGGGTGGCAGCAAACCTCACTCTACTAAAACAAGCATAACTTTTTGTTCACAACTCCAATACAAGCAAGTGAGTAGGTTCTAGAATCCTCACAACTTGAAAGAACACACCCACCAATTTTCACTACAAACACTTCTATCTCCTCGGAGCTATCTCTCTCCAAAGTTCACTATTCAAAACTGCCTCCTTGCACAATCTAACAAGAGGAGTATATCTCCCTTTCTTTCTATATTAGACTATGAGACGCCCACATGGGCAGCCAAATCCTATTGGATGGGCCTTATTCACCCCATGCTCTTCTTTCTTATCCTTCATAAGGTCCATTCTACCTCAAAGTCAACAAGAAAGGTAAAACAACCTTTACCTTTCTTCTAATTACAAAAGAGTCTATTCTAGGATATAAATAAGGTAAGAATAAAACAAATAGCCATCTTAATTCACTAATTAAGTGGCTATAATAAATCCTCTCCTTATAATATCTTCTAAAATAACCTCTAGCACTCACACATATATTAACAATAGATACAAGATTTTTCATATTTTTATACACTGCACGTAAATGCATTTATTAAATTTTACTGGGGATGACATTATTTTGGATTAAGGGTCTTAATTTATATCAAAGTTTTGGAGGTCGCCTTTTGACATATTGAGGGTAGATATCAAACTTTCTTCTGCCTTCCATCCTCAAACCAATGGTCAAACAGAGCGAGTCAACCAAGACTTGGAGCAATATCTATAATATAGGATCAACTATCAACAAGACAATTGGACTACATATCTACCATTGGCAAAGTTTACATTGTCATGAAGTAAATATATCCATATATAGAGACCTAACTTAATTTTCTTTTCTTTAAAATTTTATTAAGTTCTTTTTTTTTTCTTATCAATCTAAGTTTTTACATAATTTTGGAAATATTTTTGATTTTTTTTTTTTTTCTTTGGCTAAATTTTTATTTTATTTTTAATCTTAACTTTAACTTTGATTTAGCCTTGAAAACTTCTTTTATTTCTTTTATCTTTTTTCCAATCTTAGATTTTAGTAGATTCAACGTTATATTTGTAGATACAAGGAGTTTTGACTTTGAGGTTGAATTTAGAATTTTATCAAAGATAAATAGAGGTTTGGATGTCAATAGTTGGCTGCCATTAATAGTGCTGACTTGGAAGATTAGATTTGGTAATTTTATAACTTTAAACTATTAATTGTTGACTTAGACTTTGAAGACCTTGGCTGCTATTTCTTTGATGAGCTTGGAAGAGAAGAAGATAGGATTTTTTGGAAAATCTAGAGAGATATTTAGACAAAGAGTTTCTTCTTGGTATGAATTTAGGTGGTAGAAAAACATGATTCGGAGCTTAAATGAGAGAGATATGCTTGTTTGAACTTAGGCTATTAATATGACACCTACTGTCACTTTTTTGGGTATATTAAGAGTTTTAAGATACTAGCAAGAAATCAAAAAATTGAGTTAAAAACTAGACTTCAAGCTATACATTTTACATCCAAGAATTGATAGAAATGAGTCTAGATTGAGTGAGATATGACTAGTTAAAACTAACAAACTAAACTAGGGTTTTGAAGAAGTTAGATAAATAGAAGGGTTTTCTTTAAGCTAAAACTTGACTTTCAAGATGAATTTGAAGCTCATTTTTTGTGTACATATTACTTTTACTATAAAGAATCTATGTCTAAAATCTCATATCAATTGAGATTTTGATTAGGGAGTAATAGCAAATTTTGTTCTCAGGTATCTAAGGTTTTGACTTTTAAAAGTACCTGATAAGGATTTGGTGATACCAGTCAATTGACAACAAATTTGAAGCGGAAATTTTGTATGATAATGATCAAAGTTGTAAGTTTTATGCTTCCAAATTTTGAACTTATTTGAAAGGCTAGATCTCAAATTATAAACTTTCAAGTTTCTCGTTGGAATTTGACTTTCAAAAGTACCTGCCAAGGATTTGGTGATATCTAACAATCGGTAATAAATTAATGGCTCAAAAATTATGTGACAATGGTCAAAGATATGAGTGCTGTATTTTTTTCAAATTTTGAGCTTATTTGAATAGTTAGACCTCAAATTATGAATTTTCAAGTTTCTAGTTGGGATTTGACTTTCAAAAGTATCTTCCAAGGATTTGGTGATATCTAACAATCAACAATGAATTCAAAGCTCAAAGACTATGTGACAAAGTGTAACAGACACAGAATATAGACTTGAAGTCTAAACAAGAAGTTCAAGAAGAACTGGCAGGAACTGGATTAATATCATGGACACAGAATATAGACTTGAAGTCTAAACAAGAAGTTCACGAAGAACTGGTAGGAACTAGATTAATCAGATGAGTACAAAAACAACACCAGAGAGGTGAGCTAGAGCTCTAAGAGATGTGTTGTCGAGACTGAAGAACTCTTCAACCTCGACTCCAATATATACTCCTACCTAGGAAGCTTCTGAAGCAGCTTCCACCAGCTAGAGAGCTTCTCAAGCAACTTCTACTAACTAGGAAGATTTTAGAAGGCTCTGGAAGGTTTCTAGAGAGTTCTAGGAAACTTCTAGAATATTCTAAAAGATTCTAATAAGTATGTCCTTGACACTAGGAAGATATTAGAAGGCTCTGGAATGTTCTAGAGAGTTCTAGGAAATTTCTAGAATGTTCTAGAAGGTTCTAAGAAGTATGTCCTTGACATCACCTCCTCTTCTAGCTTCGAGGTCTTTGAGAAGCCATTTGAAATGTATACTCACAAACATAGGAAATCAAAAATTTGTCATATAGTCTCTGTAATATACTCCAGTTGTTGTTCACGAGGCAGATGATTCATGGGTCCTTGTAGCTACCAATAATGACCAATACCTTCTACTGGAGACCATGCTTGAACTTTTGTAACTTCATTGTGGAAACGACCTGAAAATATCGCTTTGCCACTATTTACATGATATGTATTATAGATACTAGCCATATCTAAATACACCTTGATATTAAATATCTTGATACTATGAAATACAACGAGTTATATTTTGATGAGACGTGGATCTCTTTTCTATTCATTTTTCCAGAGAAGACTTCATCTTCACTCTTCGTTAATGACCAACTTTTGATTTATTAGAATATCGTCGATAGAATTTCTGTACCTTTTGAGATGCATTGGCAAGATTTTCAGCCGGTTCCCATATTCTTTCATTAATATCGTAGCCGCTCCAATGCACAAAGTACTCTAATTTATTCCATCTTCGCCGTGAATTTAGTATCCTTTCCACCTCATATTCTTTGTTGTTTTCAATTTCTATACTAGGTGGCGGATATTATACTCTTCCAGGAAAAGACGATTCTCGATAAGACTCTAACAGAGAAACATGAAAGACACGGTGTACCTTCATAGCAGTTGATAACTCTAAGCGGTACACCACAGGATTGATCTGCTTCTGGGTAACAAATGGTCCCAATCTCCGGTAGTCCAACTTATCACAGGGCCACTTGGTCTTAATATTCCGTCAGAGCAGCCATATTTTATCTCTAATCTTTAAATTAAAAATCGATCTCAAAAATTTATCTGGATGCTTCAGAAGACTCTTGACACGGTAATTGATCCGGCAATGGTTTGAAGCTCGATACGCGCGCAATTAACTCCGCGATCGAGGCTTGTCACTTCACGATGACTAATAATAGATCGCTTTGATGGTACCCATAGTTGGAAAAGAATGGTGTTTTTTGAGTTGACCCATGAAAGGTGTTGTTATATGCAAACTCAGCTAGCAGTAGATATGCAATCCAATCATCTTGCTGATAGTTGATGTTGCATTGTAAATATTGTTCCAAAACTTGCTTCACCCGTTCCGTTTGGCCGTTAGTTTAAGGATGGAATGCCGAAGAAAGCTTGATGTCCACCTTTAATATTTTAAAAAAAGATTTCCAAAACTTTGATACAAATTGGGTTCTTCGATCCGACACGATATCATCTGGTAGACCATGATATCGATACACATTATCAAGGAAGAGCCTTGCTGTATCTTTACTTGACGATGTCTTCTTGCAAGGGATAAAATGTGCCATCTTTGTAAGTCAATCCACCACAACAAAGATGCTGTCAAATGAATTCGATGGCGGCAGATCTATAATAAAGTCCATGGAAACTGAAGACCATGGACGACACGGAATGGGCAATGGCTGTAGAAGTCCATAAGGGCGATGTTGAGGGTTCTTGGATCTTGAACAAATGTCACAAGAGAGGACAAAATCCTTCACATCCTTCCACATTTGGAGCCACCAGAAATCTCGGGAAATGAATTTCAAGGTCTTGTTGAATCCAAAATGTCCTGCAGCTGAAAAGTCATGACGAGATTGAAGGACTTAAAGTCGTGCTGGCCCTTTTAGGATATACAGCCGCTCCTCAAAGTATAAGAGATCTCCTTCAACCTTGAACTTGTCATCATTGATACGCTGCTTAATATCAAGGATTATTGAATCTTCAATGGTCGTAGCACGTACCTGATTGAGGAAGTCAGCATCAATTGGCACCACAGCAGCACAAATCTTGAATTGCTCTAGCTTTAATAATGTCGTACATTGTTGATCAAGCGCTGCTTCTCCAATCTTCGGCGCAAGATATGATCTTCTTGATAAGGCATCGGATAGTCTTTGCTGCTTTACAGGCCGATAAGTAATAACGAAGTCAAATCTAGATAGCAACATATTCCATCGAGCTTGACAACGGTTTAGAACTTGAGCAGACATGAAATATTCTAGATTCTTGTGATCCGTACATACGGTCACCGGATGCGCAGCTCTTTCGAGGAAGTGACGCCACTCTTGGAAAGAATCCACTATAGCAAGGGATTCTTTATCATGAATCTCGTAGTTGATCTTAGTCGTAGAAAACTTCCGTGAATAGAATGCAACCGGATGAAACTTATTGTCGATGCCCATCTGTGAAAGTACGGCTCTTAAAGCAAAATCCGAAGCATTGGTTTCCAAATAGAAAGCCTTTGCAAAGTTTGGGTGTACCAAGATTGGAGCCGTAGTAAATGTTGTTTAAAGATTTTGAAATGCTTTTTCCGCTAGAGATCTCCATTCTAGCTTATCTTTACATGTTAATCGAGTGAGTGGAGCAGCAATTTCAGAATAATTCTTGATGAAGATCCGATAGAACTTAGCAAAGCCGAGAAAACATTGTATATCTCTAATCGTCTTTGAAACTTCCCAAAACACAATTTCTTCCACCTTCTTGGGATCCATCTTCAAGCCTTCCGTAGTCGCAACAAATCCTAAAAACTGCATCTCAGTTTGGTGAAATAAGCACTTCTCCAACTTGGCGTAGAGTCCTCGCTCGCATAGTTTTTCAAGTACCAAACAAACGTGCTTCTTATGCTTTTCTTCATTCTCAAAAAATATCAAGATATCATCCAGATAAATGACAACAAAATCATCTAGATATTCTCAAAAAATATCGTTCATCATGTGTTGAAAAACCGCCGGAGCATTGGTAAGACCAAATGGCATGACATTATATTCAAAATGACCATACCTTATATGAAAAGCTGTCTTCCATTCGTCTCCTTCTTTGATTCGCACAAGGTTGTAAGCTTCCCTTAGATCAATCTTTGTAAAGATTTTTGCACGTCCAAGTTGTTCCAGAAGACTAGAGATCAAAGGTAATGGATAGCGATTCTTCTTTGTCACCTTATTGAGACCTCGATAGTCCATGCACATCTGTAGTGAGCCATCCTTCTTCTTCACAAATAAGATTGGTGCCCCAGCTGGCAATTTTGAATGACAAATGAAGTTCTTGGCTAGGTTCTTGTCAATGTATTTCCGCAACTCAGCCAACTCCATCTGCGAAAGGTTGTAGATTGGGCCAAAAGGCGGTTGTGCTCCTTCTTGCAATTCTATGGTACAATCATATGGTCGATGTTGTGGTAGCATGTCAGCATTCTTCTTTTGGAACATATCTTGAAAATCCTTATATTGTTCCGTTATTCTTGCTGTTGAAATCTGCTCTCCACTACTTGGAGTCGCATAAATGATCAATGGTGTGTCTTCCTTACACGATCTTACAAACGTTCTTGCTCCAATTAACAAGGATTTTTTGATTTGGGGTCTTCTTCTAGGCTTGTCCTTAGGTTGTTCTATGAGAAATGTTATCCTCCGCAACCTCCAATCTATGGATGGATTATATTTTTTCAACCAAGAAAGACCAAGAATAATAGGATTTGATGGGATGCTTATAATGTTAAAAATAATATAACTACTGTGGTCTTTATACGTCACTTCTGTAGGTTCTGATTCATGGGTGATACTACCAGATAATAAAGGTCGTTCATCTATTATTTCTACGTGAACAGGTTTGAATTTTTATACTAGTGGAATTTTGTGACGCTTAATAAATTCTTGGTCTAAGAAACAAGCAGATGCTCCTGAATCTAATAAGACTAATACGAGGTTCCTTTCATTGTGGAAGTAATGGTTCTCATTGAACCACAGGTAAAGCTACTTCTTCTGGTGTAGAAGCTTGAGACTGATGAAGCCCAGATTGTGCTATTCCGGATGCTCCATCATTATGAAGTCTTGCAAAGACTCCTTCCATCACCGTAATTCTCTGTGATAACGTAGCAAGAGCATTCATAATGGCGTCCATCTTGGACTCCAAACTTTCACTCATATTAATGTCTTGACCTCCAACCATTCTAAGAGAAAGGAAGTAATTGTTTCTACAAGGAGGAAATATTGGTTTAGAAGAGGGTACTCCGCAACCTCTAAAACGCCTTAAGACCTTCAAGAAGAGGGATAATCCACTCTCTCCAAGAAGAATAAGACTCCAATATTATGACAAAAAGATATCAGTTTAGAGGAGGGTAATCCGCAACCTCTAAAATACTAGTGTACCTTCAAGAAGAGGGATAATCCACACTCCAACAAGAAGGAACTAACTCTGATATCCAAGGTGAGAGTAGTCTCGACAAACTGTCACGGACACAGAATATAGACTTGAAGTCTAAACAAGAAGTTCAAGAAGAACTGGCAGGAATTAGATTAATCAGATGAGTACAAAAACAACACGAAAGAGGTGAGCTAGAGCTCTAAGAGATGTATTGTCGAGACTGAAGAACTCTTCAGCCTCGACTCTAATATATACTCCTACCTAGGAAGCTTCTGAAGCAACTTCTTCCAACTAGGGAGCTTCTTCAAGCAACTTCTACTAACTAGGAAGATTTTAGAAGGCTCTAGAAGGTTTCTAGAGAGTTCTAGGAAACTTTTAGAATATTCTAGAAGGTTCTAATAAGTATGTCCTTGACACTAGGAAGATATTAGAAGGCTCTGGAAGGTTCTAGAGTGTTCTCAGAAACTTCTAGAATATTCTAGAAGGTTCTAACAAGTATGTCCTTGATGCAAAGATTTAAGGTATGAATTATATTTTCCCAAATTTTGAGCTTATTTAAAAGACTGGATCTCAAATTATGAATTTTTAAATTTCTGATTTGGTTTTTACTTATAAAATTACTTGCTATTATTTTGATGATATCTAATGATCAGTGATGAATTCACGGTTGAGAATTTTAGTGAAGATGATTAAAGAAGTGAATTCTATGTTTCCAAAATTTAAACTTATTTAAACGGCTGGATTTTGATTTATAAATTTTTAAGCTTCTCGTTTGTTGATTTATTATTCACATGGTTTTATTACTATAAAAGAGAAATTTAAGAAAGTTTGTGCATATTGGATCCAACTTGATTGTAAAGAGGGACCTTGCATCTATCCAAAGTGGACTTTTGCCACGACAACGTACAACAATTCAGTCCATGCCTCAACCCAACAAACACCTTTTTTTTAAAATTATGGATATCATTCAAAACTTGATTTGTTGGATAAATTCAAAGATAAAAATCCAGCAGCTGAAGATCTTACAAATCATTTAATGGAGATCTAGACCACCTTGAAGTTTCAATTACAAGTATCTCAAGACTCGTACAAAGTTTTTGCAAACAAATTTCGGAAGGATTCTCCTACTTTTCAAATTGGAGATAAGGTTTGGTTCTTACGACGAAACATCAAGACCACTCGACCTTGTGATAAGTTGGATTATAGGAGGTTGGGACTATTCTACATTCAAGAACAAATGAATCTGGTGGCTTATCGGCTAAAATTACCCACATCCATGAAAGTACATCCAGTCTTTTATATTTCTTTTCTAGAAGATTATAGCGAATCAACTTTACCAAGACAAATACAGCCACCACCACCTTGTGTTGAAATTGAGGACTACATAGAATATGAGGTGGAATAAGTCCTTGGTTTATCACGGAGACAGGGAAAGTTAGAATATTTAATTCACTAGCGTGGCTATGATGTAAATGAGCGGACTTGAGAGCCAGCAAAAAATATAACAAATGCGCCACAAAAGGTATAAAAATTTCATTGACAATATCTTGATAAATCAAAAGTCCACCATTGACAAAACGTGAAGATGAAGTCTTCTCCAAAAAAATGTATATAAGCAAAATTCAAATCTTATAGAAATATAATTTATTGTGTTTTGCTTTCTTGTAGTATAAATATATCTAATCTCAGGGTGTATTTAGATATGATTAATAAGAATGTGGGTACTATACTAATGGTGCCATTTCAATTGAGTAGCTTACGACGTTGACCTCAAGATGAAGAATTAGAAGAGCTAAGAAGATGTTAAAGAATACCAAGTAGCAAGTCACTCTTGATTGTCTTTGAAATTGAACTAGCTCATGCTGGTAGTAGTGAAGCAATATTTTCAGCTCGTTTCCACAATTAAGACATAAAAGTTCAAACGTGGTCTCAAGTGGAAGGTGTTGGTCATTACTCGTGGCTATAAGGATCCATGAATCATCTGCCCCGTAAACAATAGCTAGAATTTATTGCACAAACAATA